>JAIUZE010021720.1:0-17950 GCA_022085475.1 Heliosperma pusillum | reverse complement strand
GAAGGAGATCTGAGCATTCTACCAAAAAGGGTCGGTGCTGTGAATTTACACGAGTCCACCCGAGAACCAACAACACCTTCCTATCATTTCCCATTTTACAAGTAAAAGTGATCTTACAAAATAGATGGGGTAT
Source organism: Heliosperma pusillum (assembly GCA_022085475.1). Taxonomy (NCBI): domain Eukaryota; kingdom Viridiplantae; phylum Streptophyta; class Magnoliopsida; order Caryophyllales; family Caryophyllaceae; genus Heliosperma; species Heliosperma pusillum. Next base: position 17,817 of record JAIUZE010021720.1, on the reverse strand, counting down.
TTTCGAAATAGATGGGGTATTTTCGAATTAGATGGGGTTTTTTCGAACTAGATGGGGTATTTTCGAATTAGATGGGGTATTTTCGAAATAGATGGGGTATTTTCGAAATAGATGGGGTATTTTCCTAATCGATCTAGCAACTAGCTAAACAATCAATATTCATCATCAACAATCCTCAACTAACAACAATCATCCTCAAAATCATAATTTCTAAGCTTTCTAATTGTATTCCAAAAACGAATTCTAACATGGAAATCATGTAAAACACGTAAATGATATCTAGTAACCCTTCACCGTTACCTTTACGCGTCTTTAAACGGTTACTAAGCTTTCCTATCTCCACCTACAGAATATAGATAAGAAACAGATGATATCATCACCTGAGAAAGACGGATATTATTAAAAGCGGAGAGAAAGACGGAATTTATTACCAATACGGATAGAGGAAGATGAGAGGGGAAGAATAAGACTACAACTGACGAGAATTTCAAAAGAAACGAAGAAGATACGGCGATTCAAATAGGATTGAAAATGGAGGCAAGGTTTATGGTGTTAAGGAGAGGAAGAAAAGATTGGTGGTGTGTGAATAAATTAGGTTAGGGTTGAGGGAGGAATATATAGGAAAAAGTCAAGAAAAGTCAAACTCGCCTTAAGACGGGATTTTCATGGAATCTCGCAGAAATTCCAAATACGAACTCGGAAATTCTAAATTCGACTCGGAACATAAAATTATAAATTAAAACTTAAATTTGCTGAAAAGATTTCGTAAATATTTCTACTAGAAAAATAGGGTACATTTCCGGGTGTTACAATCACCCCACCTTTTAAAAAGTTTCGTCCTCGAAACTTGAGAGTAGAAAAGAAAAGTTATAAGGACCAATTCGTTTTCTCCAAATTGGTATTCAAAACATTTTCAAGGAGATGTAGTTCAAAAGCATGACATTTTCCAAAAAGTATAGGAAAAGTTTTCCAAAGTAACTCTCTTTTTCTGTGGAACGAAATTGTTCTTGTCGTGCACACAAGAACACCAGCATTCCCAAGTAAAGACAAGATTAAAATTAAATCATACGTTGATAAGTGCAGAACCAATCATTAAACGTCTCCAATAACAAGTTCTAGCATCCAACCAAACGAAAAATCCAGTATAGAGCCAACTAAATCCATTTTCGAAAAATGAAAAGTAGAAATTCCTTTCTAAAACTCTTTTAAAAGGCATAAAGGTGAATCCACGGGAAAATTTGAAAAATTTTCTATATTCGTACACTCAAGACAACCAAACATTTCACACCCATAAAAGTAATTTGAACCTCAAACTCCACAATCATGGTAATAAAAAGATAAAACACCATGAAGTTAAAAGGAACAAGAAGATTTATCGAAACGAGTAATAGCGGAAAGAAGGACAATGTCCAAAGAATTAACCAATTGAATAAGCGTCAATTTGAAAAAGGCAAAGGGAGAAATGAACGAACAAAAGCAATTGTCAAAAGGTGGAAGAAAGCTAAGAACCAACACTCCCACTCAAATACAAACGTCATATAGTCAATTTCTCGGTGCATTTTCGCCAAACCAAATTATAGCCACATCATTCTAAGGGCTATCAATTAACATCAAAACATCGTAATAAGCTAGTCCTCAAAGAATGTAACTCATCTCGGTCATAACCTAACCGCTTTCAATCATTAGATTCTACAAAATCCTTAACAATCATCAGGTCAAACTATGAACCCGAATATCTAGTATCCAACTAGCATTAATTAAGGTCTAACGACAAGGGAAAATCCACAATTAAATAATCCACATGAAAGATTCCTAAATGTATTCGAACATCCCTAGCCCAGTCAATTATTAAACTCGAATCCACAAGCATAAATAATTACATCTAGAAAAGCATAATTACCACCAATCATAAGATGAATGGGCTCACCATTCCAATTCTATAATCCATAACAACTGAGCATTCATTATCCAAAGCTTGCAACGAACATTTCTCAATTTCAAACTTCCTTAAGAATCGAAGAGAATTACTAATCCCAAACCGCAAATGACCAATCACTTGGAAATCAAACAACCATTCAAATCATCTATTTCATCTAAAACTCAAAATGAATCGATTTTCATTGATGACAAAACTCCTCAAACTTTGGGTACCAACTCAATTACCCTAAAGCAAAGTCTCTTTTAGAATCCACCAATTAGAGACATCTAATTCCCAAATGATATCCCAAGCAACCGTTATAATACCCAACATCAACAAACTATTATCATGCTCAACTCAATTCTCAAAACAACACTACAATACCAAACTCCGACTCTAACATCACCAAGAGAGGATACATTAACACTATTAGGATTCATCCTAGAGCTTAAGTCTTATTTCTCATGATCAAATACAACCTGAACTTTGCTCAATCCAAAGATACAACTTCTAACTAAGACTTCCAAAATACATATCTCTTAATCTCTGAGCTTACAAACGGGACTATCAATCCACTAAGGAAAGATGAAGCGGAAACGAGATAGGAACCGATAAGAAAATCTCCAAGGAGAAAACGAGAATAAAATTCAGGCACGAGATAGGCACGAGAGATTTTAAAAGAGCGGGAACGCTTGTAAAATAACGCGGGCAAGAAAGACAAGAGATAGTAGAGTTATGAAGATACTGAGAAGAAAGAAAGTACGAGCTGTTTAATTTCTTAAAGATCAATCTGACAAAAACATTCAAGAATGGAAATGGACAAAGGAATGATGGCAAGAAGAGTAAGGGTTTAAGTTCTAATCCACAAAGTTTCTCCTTTCAGACTTAGGGTGATAGTAAAGCAACTCATCCCAAGCAAAGGTCTCTTACAAGGGACCATCGTACCACAATCATCAAAGTAAGGTACACCTAGACTTGATAAATCGACTACAACCCAATTCATCCATCCTTTCATATCACACGGATTCCCAATTGCAGAATTGTAACTCAAGCATAGTAACATTCTCCCAACTCTATAATTTGACACATTACCAAAGGTTTCAAAAACCGAAGAACCAATAAGGGATTCTCCATACTAATCTCTTTTCAACTCCTATGGCCATAAGGTAGAACACCGAACAAAACGTCATTATAAATATCATATAGCCCACGAGTTCATTATTAACAAAGTACGACCTCAAGTCAAACATCATCATTAACGTCCCAAGGTATTTCCATCATAGGTTACATCATCAAACCTCGCTCATATCTATAATCTTCAAGTAATATGGTTCAACTTACAACGAAACCTTACTACTCCAAACAAGTCTCCGATACCATAAGATAAGATCATATTTTTAAATCCAAGAATTATAGCCAATTGCTTTTCCACCAAGCCTATACTCACAAACACACAATAGGAAGCCATGCACAAGAAGTCGCTTAACCTCAAAGGTATTTTGCACCTCAAGATATCATTTAAAGCTTCTTATTTACCCAAATTAGACATATCATAAGCATGGTCTCCAAAACAATACTAAGCTTCTAAGTCCAAAAGACTAAATTACCAATGAGTCAAGAAGTCATAGCCAACTCATTCAACCTTACACCATCAAATACCATGAACTATCTACACATTAGTCATGGCAAGCATCAAGCATTAAAATCATTAAACATACCTTACCACACTTTCCTCAAGGATACCAACTCTCCCCACCATAGGGTGAAATTAGATCTATACCATTTTCCTCAAATCACAAGTTCATTCTAACAACACTAATATTCCACAAAATTTCAAGTTCTTCCGACCAAGTATAATATACCACCAACAAATGGGTATGACATCCACAAAAATGTTAGAAAAGGAAGATAAGGATACCAATGGTAAGATGGAGGAAACTATCAAGAGAAATTTCCAAGAGGCAAACAAAATGGAAGAGAAAGAAGCACCTAAATAGAAGGAAGAGAGCATAATACAATAAGGATGAGAGAATTCATAGATGAAGAAGAAATACACTTCAATTAGGCTTGTAAATCTTCAAATCTTCGGTAGGGGATACCTCTTCTAGGTAACACAATGATCTACCTTAAGACGGTAGATACAAACAAACATAACATCACTCAACACAATCAACAAACAAGTTAGAACCTAACAACCATCAAGTACACCAACACTACCAAGTAAAGTCCTTAATTTCTACCCATCTCTCATTTATTATTTCAAGTCAAGTAGTTTAAGTTTAGGGTTCACGGGGTGAGTCGGGAAGCGAGAAAGCTTGTACCAACTGTGACAACCCTCGCGAATGCGGAAATAATAAACAAACAAGCATGTGAATTATATTGCGGAAATAGGTAGTTTTTAAAAACTTTTAAACATGCAAGTTAAATAAAGCGAGGAGTGTCAAAATATTACAACTAAGTGCGGAAAATAACAAAGAGACGGAGTCTCTCAAAATGTAAACAAAGAACAAGTGTTTAGCAAATAAGCTAAAATCGTCTAGAGGTTAATCTTCCAGGGACAACGCCCGCTAGCTCACACCCGAACCCCAAAATGTCACATCCAAAAAGGCATCCAAAGCAAGCAACCTGTTCATCCATGAAAAACATGAATGCCACAGTCAGTGGGGAGTAACTCCGGGTTCTCCCAGCCATATCACATCAAACGTACATATAAGGAAATACAAAAGTAAAGCATGCATATATAGATATACATGTGAGTTACAATAAGAAAAGATAGGCAATTCTATAGATAATGATAAGAACGTAAGAGGCACACATCCAAATCCATCATGATATTCAAAGACTCGGGAAAGACACTCTTAGGCAATCGAATACGCTCACTAGGGCTTACATCTCACCGTTAGCGGTATAAGATTGATAAGATTGAGACTCGACAGACCAACCAAGTCAAGTCATGCAATGATCACAACAAATCCAACATATTATCATCCATTCACGAACCAAGACATTGACGGTGTCCAATCATGCAATGACCATGAATAATATCATGAAATCACGCATTCAAGAACGACGATACGACGACGACGACCACTCTCACGGTAAATGAAACGCACTAGCATCGTGTACATGGCAAGTATGATTAAAAGGCATCCACGGAATAAAGCATTTCCCGGAACGCATACACGATAAAGCATTTCGCGTATGTGGACTAATTTCCTCCTGGTAGGACGACGATAATAATACGTTCCTAGTCTAAATCTGGCCAGACTCTCGGAATAAAGCATGTTCCGATTCGACATGCGATAAAGCATTTCGCATCCAAGACTCGGTCTTACAAAAATAAACGCCGAGTACCTCAAATTCGGTAGATCAATTCACGAAAAAAGGCGGAAAAACAGCTCAAGCCTCATAACAAGCGGTACGCTACATGCAAATAACACCACCTCGCAAGTATACAACATTTGACGGCCGGGTCGAATCAACGCATAGCGTTCAACTCCCAACAACGTCGTCATATGCCCACTAACACATGCATTTAAGCAGTAGGATACCTCTCCGTTCCGACATTCCAGCCTTACGAACGGGAAGGTAGCCAAGGGAATGAGAGTACAAAGCACAAGACAAAATAGTGCTCAAACCGTCACATTTGTAAAAACTGACTCAAAGTGGGAACATACCAAAAACCGTCACAAAACATGAGAATAGGGAATCATATAAGTTCAAATATGATAAACATGAGTCACCACATGATACATAAGCATTAGAACAAGTTTATGAAGCATAATGAATAAAAACATAGATCCCTCTCCAAAACAACAAGTTTGGAAACTAACTAAAACAAGGGTTCACTTCAAACGGTCATAACTAGAGTTTTACATATGGGAATGCAGAAATTCCAAGTGGAGGTGATAGCTTATCCTCTTGCGGTTCCAACGAATGGTCACAAGCCCAAAACAAGCAAGTAACGAAGGAGATATGAGCATTCTACCAAAAAGGGTCGGGGCTGTGAATTTACACGAGTCCACCCGAGAACCAACAACACCTTCCTATCATTTCCCATTTTACAAGTAAAAGTGATCTTACAAAATAGATGGGGTATTTTCGAAATAGATGGGGTATTTTCGAATTAGATGGGGTATTTTCGAATAGATGGGGTATTTTCGAAATAGATGGGGTATTTTCGAATTAGATGGGGTATTTTCGAAATAGATGGGGTATTTTCCTAATCGATCTAGCAACTAGCTAAACAATCAATATTCATCATCAACAATCATCAACTAACAACAATCATCCTCAAAATCATAATTTCTAAGCTTTCTAATTGTATTCCAAAAACGAATTCTAACATGGAAATCATGTAAAACACGTAAATGATATCGAGTAACCCTTCACCGTTACCTTTTCGCGTCTTTAAACGGTTACTAAGCTTTCCTAATCTCCACCTACATAATATTAGATAAGAAAAGATGAATATCATCCACCTTGAGAAAGACGGATAATTTAAAAAGCGAGAAAGACGGTAATTTTATTACCAATACGGATAGAGGAAGATGAGAGGGGAAGAATAAGACTAACTTACGAGAATTTCAACAAGAAACGAAGAAGATACGGCGATTCAAAGACGGATTGAAAATGGAGGCAAGGTTTTATGGTGTTTAAGGAGAGGAAGAAAAAGATGGAGTTGTGTGAATAAATTAGGTTAGGGTTTGAGGGAGTATATATAGGAAAAAGTCAACGAAAAAGTCAAACTCGCCTTAAGACGGCATTTTCATGAAATCTCGCACAAATTCCAAATACGAACTCGGAAATTCAAAATTCGACTCGAAACTTAAAATTATAAATTAAAGCTTAAAATTACTGAAAAGATTTCGTAAAATATTTCTACTAGAAAAATAGGGTACATTTCCGGGTGTTACACGTTTTCTAGATGAACTTCGTTGCATAAATATTTCTCCCTTATAAAAGTTTTCGTATTAATTTTATAAACCGATTCTTATCTTTGATACTTTTGTTTTCTACTCTCAAGTTTCGAGGACGAAACTTTTTAAAAGGTGGGGTGATTGTAACACCCGGAAATGTACCCTATTTTTCTAGTAGAAATATTTTACGAAATCTTTTCAGCGAATTTAAGTTTTTAATTAGCTTTTTATGTTTCGAGTCGAATTTAGAATTTCCGAGTTCGTATTTGGAATTTCTGTGAGATTCCATGAAAATCCCGTTTTAAGGCGAGTTTGACTTTTCTTGACTTTTGAGTCGAGTTTGACTTTTCTTGACTTTTGAGTCGAGTTTGACTTTTCTTGACTTTTGAGTCGAGTTTGACTTTTCTTGACTTTTGAGTCGAGTTTGACTTTTCTTGACTTTTGAGTCGACTTTTTTGACTTTTTGTTGACTTTTGAGTCGTCTTTGACTTTTCTTGAATTTTAAGTCGTCTTTGACTTTTCTTGAATTTTAAGTCGTCTTTGAATTTTCTTGACTTTTAAGCCGTTTTCGACTTTCGTTGACTTTTCCGACTCACCCTTTATATATACTCACACTACCCCTTAACCTAATTTTCATTCATCACAAACTCAAACATAAACCACATTTCTTCCTCTTGAAGAAAACCTTGCCTCCATCCATTTTTCAATCTTCCAACCTCCGTATCTCCTTCGTTCCTTGGTAGAATTCGCGTAAGTTCGTCTTATTCTTCCCCTCTAACCTTCCTCTATCCGTATTGATATTAAAATCATCGTCTTTCTCGCTTTTCAAACTTTCCGTCTTTCTCAAGATGAATTTTATTCATCTTATATGATCTATTTGTAGGTGGTGACCTCCAAGATCCCGACAAAGACTACTTTCTAATTGAAGAGGAGCTTGACGATTAGTAGAGACGCTTTAAGGTAACGGTGAAGGGTTACTCGATATCATTTACGTGTTTTATGTGATTTCTAGGATAGAAACCGTATGTAGATTATGGTTAGTAAGCTTATGACTTGTATTGTTGTTGATGGATGTTGTTAGTTGTTAGTTGATATGAGAATTGATGATTTGTAATGATAAATGAGGTTTGTGTTGTTGATAACATGTTGATTTTTGTTCGTCCTTGAGTCCCGTGAAGGACGCAGGCTGCGTTGGGGGACGCAGGCTGCGTCGTAGGACGCAGGCCGCGTCACCCGCTGGAAACATAATTTTTCCTGCACTGACCCCTTTTCGTAGAATGATCATATCTCCTTCGTTACTTGTTTGTTTTGGGCGTGTGACATCTCGTTGGAACCGTAAGAGGCTAAGCTATCACCACGACTTGGAATTTCTGCATTATCATATCTAGAACTCTAGTTATGACCGTTTGAAGTGGACCCTTGTTTTCGTTGGTTTCCAAACAACATTGTTTTGAAGAGGTGATCTATGTTTTTATTCATTATGCTTCATAAACTTGTTCTAATGCTTATGTATCATGTATTGACTCATGGTTATCATATTTAAACTTATATGAATCCCTATTCTCATGTTTTGTGACGGTTTATGGTATGTTCCCACTTTGAGTCGGTTTTTACAAATGAGTCGGTTTGAGCACTATTTTGTCTTGTGCTTTGTATTCTCATTCCCTTGGCTACCTTCCCGTTCGTAAGGCTGGAATGTCGGAACGGAGAGGTATCCTACTGCTTAATTGCATGTGTTAGTGGGCATACGACGACGTTGTTGGGAGTTGAACGCTATGCGTTGTTCGACCCGGCCGTCAAATGTTGTGTACTTGCGAGGTGGTGTTATTTGCATGTAGCGTACCGCTTGTTATGAGGCTTGAGCTCTTTTCCGCCTCTTTCGTGAATTGATCTACCGAATTTGGGGTACTCGGCATTTATTATTATAAGCCCGAGTCTTGGATGCGAAACGTTTTATCGCATGTCGAATCGGAACACGTTTATTCCGAGATCCTGGCCAGGTTTAGACTAGGACCGGATATTTATTATCGTCGTGCTACCAGGAGGAAATTAGTCCACATACGCGAAATGTTTTATCGTGTATGCTTTCAGGGAAATGTTTTATCCCGTGGATGCCTTTTAATCATACTTGCCATGTACACGATGCTAGTGAGTTTCATTTACCGTGAGATTGTCGTCTTGTGTCGTTCTTTGAATGCGTGATTTCATGATATTATTCATGGTCATTGCATGATTGGACACCGTCAATGTCTTGGTTCGTGAATGGATGATAATATGTTGGATTCTTTGTGATCGTCGCATGACTTGACTTGGTTGGTCTGTCGAGTCTCAATCTTATCAATCTTATACCGCTAACGGTGAGATGCAAGCCCTAGTGAGCGTATTCGATTGCCTAAGAATGTCTTTCCCGAGTCTTGGAATAACATGATGGTTACGGATTGGATTTCTATATGATCTTATCTTTATATCTCGGATTGCCTATCTATTCTTATCGCAACTCACATGTATATATATTTATGCATGCTTTACTTTCGTATTTCCTTATATGTACGTTTGATGTGATATGGCTGGGAGAACCCGGAGTTACTCCCCACTGACTGTGGCGTTCATGTTTTTCATGAATGAACAGGTTGCTTGCTTGGATGCCTTTTTGGATATGATGTTTTGGGGTTCGGGTGTGAGCTCGCGGGCGTTGTCCCTGGAAGTTTTCACCTCTAGACGATATTAGCTAGTTTTGCTAAACACTTGTTCTTTGCTAACATTTTAAAGAGACCCCGTCTCTTTGTTGTATCTCCGTATTTAGTTGTAATATTTTGACACTCCTCGTCTTATTTAACTTGCATGTATAAAAGTTTTTAAAAACTACCTATTTCCGCAATATAATTCACATGCTTGTTTGTTTATTATTTCCGCATTCGCGAGGGTTGTCACAAGGGTACAAAGTCCATCTTTAGACTTTTTTAAAAGTTAAATTAGGATTACGACATGGATATTTGAAAGTTTTCTCAAGGATAGAAACAGAACAAGAAGACATTACACGAACGTAGAGCTACTCGAACATCGAAATCACAAATCGTGATAAAAGGAGGTACGCCCTAAACGATTAAAAAGGACTAAAAAGGGAAAGGATTGAAAGGTAGCGGATTGACTAAGGATCAATTTGAGGGAAGAGAGAGGAATGAACCACAATACTATCTTCCATCTATGAAAATTCAAATGTCGATCGTAATTCGACAACACTAACTGCACCAGAATCTAGTCCTCAAGAGAGTGCAATATATCCTCAACATTTTCAATCATCAGATTCCTATTAAAATATTTCATAAGCATGACACATCGAGTAACAACTCCCAATTATTCAAATTCAATTAGAATCTTCTAAGGTCCATCGGTACGGAAAACTCCATAACTAACAACCCATGAAAGATTCATTACGAACTCTAATCTTCTTAGCTCCATCAAAACTCTTATTGGAAACCACTATCAAAATATTTATAATTAGGGAAACAAGACCGCTAACAACCACAAGGTAAAAGAGACTTACCATGAAATCCTTTGATCCAATTTATTCCAAAATTCATTACCCTAAATTATTAACAATGAACCTTCTCATCCTCCAAAGTTGAATCACAAAACCTCAAAGAGATTAGTCACACAAATCTCATTTCACTTATCTTTTGCCAAACATAGGGCAATGCGACCGTAAATCAATTTATTTATCTCTTCCAAACTCTCAATACATCGGTTTTCGCTTATGACGATATTCCTCAAGTTGTGTCATCCAATCCTAATTCCACAAAGTATTTATTCCTGTTAGGGTCCAACATTTAACGACAACAAATTCCCAAGTAACTTTAAAAAAAAAAATCACTCAACTTCCTAACCACAACTACAACTATCATTAAGCTTATTTCGATCCTCAAAAAGATATTGCAACTTCAAGTTTTCATAATCTAAAACCACTCGGAGAGTTTCATCCTAAGCTTATTCTCAATTTTCTATAATCATTTAAACACGAAACTAGCTCAATAGGACGGTTAGGTATCATATTCGAAACTCCTTCAAAACACATCTACTAACCCTTACGATAGCTAAAAGAAAACTACCTCTCAAGAGAGTAGAGATAAAAGAACATGATACAAGGAACCTTAGGAAGCATCATTAAAGACTACGATAAGAAGAAATTAAAAGACGAAGGCGAGAAAAGTAAACGAGGTTGATTTTAAGGAAGTGAAACTACCAGACACTATCTCCGGGGGGGCATCGACTTCGGCTCGACGGAGTACATAGCTGGATCCTTTAGCTTTGGCACCGGTTGCGGAAGTCTGACGATCGGGACATTCAAAGAGGGGCCTATCATAGCATCCTACTCCCGGGTGAAAGGGTTTCCTACAACAGTCACAAAATCGACTTCAAGCTTGAGCTTGAGGGGGAGCATTGAAACATCTCTGGTTAGCATAGGCATTAGAGGAAGAGGGAGAGAAAGGTCTTTTGTCATGGAAGTTTGACCTTGGATTGAAAGAGGAAAAAGGAGATGAACTCTTCATCTTCGCCCCATCACTAAAGGCCTTCGTGGAGTCCTCGGCCCTAAGGGCATCGCCATACAATTCTCCGAAAGATGTAGAGCTCCTCTTTACTTTGCTTTGGAGCAAAGTACTAAGCTTATTACGATAGTAAAAAGCTCTATCTTCATCATCCTTGATGAGTCCTGGCGCAAAACGAGCAAGCCTGTTGAATTGAGTGGTGAAGTCTTGGGTCATCAAATCACCTTGCTTGAAATCGATGAATTCTCTGAGTCTTTGCTGCTTGAGCTTCATGGGGTAAAATTAGTCCTCTACAAGAGACTTGAAACGTTCCCACTCGAAATTGATTTCAAGGATAGCGGTGGGATTGGAAATAGACCACCAGTAGTCTGCCTCCCTTACCAGGAAGAACTGAGCAATCCTTACCTTGTCCTCTTCAAGGACTTGGTAATAGTAGAATTGGTTCTCCATCTCTCGAAACCATTCCGAGAGCTCGGTAGGGTCCGGCTCACCACCATAAGGCGTAATATTGCTCCTAGCAATTTGGCTAGCCACCCAAGCATAGCCTCCTTGGCAATTGTCTTCTCTATGAGAAGGGACTTGGTTGGCACTAACAACGTTCTCTTCTACACGAGGTCCAACCATCTTCATAAGAAACAAAAACAAATTAAGTTACTCCTATCAATTAGCATACACAAATAGACTACTAAATAAAGTCCTTAACTTCTACCCATCCTACCATTCTATCTCACAAGTTTATTATTTTATTAAGGTCAAGTTATTTATACTAGGGTACACAAACGTGCGTCGGGAGCGAAACGCTCTGATACCAACTGTGACACCCTCGAATTTGCGGAAAGATAAACAAGTAATTTAAATAAATAAAAGATGAGAATACGTTTCTAATAGGTTCACTTTAGTGAAAATCGGTAAATTTTTAAAACCGGAACCTACCATTAAATATATTCATCATAACAAAGGTGTCTTAAAAGAAAAAGGTTCATAACAAAAGGAAATAATATTATACATAGAAGTATCAAAACGGGAGACATATCTCCCGTATAAATACGGAAATAAAAGAGTGTATTAAATAATACAATCCTAAGAACCGAATATAGGTCCAAGGTAATACTTCACTCGCTAGCTCGTCAATGTACCAAAGCATGCATCACAAACCTGTCAACCGCATTAAATGTAAACACGGAAGCCACAGTCAGTGGGGAGTAACTCCGAGTTCTCCCAGCCACGAAATGTCGAGTTTAATAAAACATGAATAACATAAAAGAGATGTATATGGAAAATACAAAGCCTTAACATATACGATATGCTTTTCATGTTATGAAACAAATAACTAACATATAACCTAGCATATGAAGGCTAAACTACTCATGCAAGCTATCATGTGAATCAATTAACAACCTATACCACGAGGTAGGGAAGCTAGTATTTTAGCTCAGAGGTTACATTTAAAACATGGCCAAGATACAACTCAACCCTAATCATACAAGTTATCATGTGAATCAGTTAACAACCGGTAATCCAAACTCTATCAACCGTAGCCGGCTTGCATCTCACCTTCTACGATTCATAGAATCATCAAACATGAAAGACCAATACGTCTAGAAACAGGCATAAGTTCTTAGCACAGTCAATAGTCGACTTCTGTAACTCGAGTCTATACCACAAGGTAGGATAAACATCCTAGTCCTAGACTGCGCAGACCTAGCGACAACAGCTAACCCATTCCCTGTCTCATGACCAAAAGTACATGAGAATCTCTACTAGGAGACCCCCTAAGCAGAGTTGGCTAGTACTTAAGCTGGCTCCATTCCCAAAGTGGAAGCAATTAGGCAGCCATGCCCCGGCTTGGTATCAAAATCCCAGGCCAGTGACACAAAAGCTATCAAGCTGTGAACTATATACTCGTTAGAGATAGTAAGGTCTATCAATGTCATGGTCTAAGATACTCATTTAGAATTAGAATGGTCAACACGCCATATAATCATAATTCTCTATGAGTACTTAGTCAACACGACATATATCATACAATTAAACAGTCACGGGAAAAACTTCTTATCATGTGACTAATTGCATATAAATCACATTCAAATATCATATCGCCTCATATCTACTAAGGCTCATTCATTCATTCATTAAATAAAACCTTACCTGAAGACAAATCCCCGACCCGAGTCCCGCGACGGGTCATCAGTCAAAACGGGGCTGACTAGATCTTAGTTTGACCAAACCCGTTTGGTCAAACCGGCTAGAAACAGAGTCTTAGCCATTTAGGCTTGAACATAAGAACATCATATTCATTTCATGCTATTTTATTCTAATTTCTAACATGTGAATTATTAATTCTTACGAAACCCGCTTGACTTAAGGGATATCAAATTAAACTACAATCTCATGCTATAATTTCTAACATGTGAGAAATAATAATATTATGAAAACCGTTTAATTAAATAATTTACTTATTAAAATTTCCCACTTGCTAAATATTACAAAACATGATATAATAATAACAATAAACTCAAAAACCGTCACAAGCCCAAAGGAGGGCTCACGGGTCAGCCGGGCCTGGACTGGGCCGAGACTGAACCGGGCCTGGACTGGGCCCACGGGCCTGGTTTGGGCCTGTTTTGGTCAACCATTTCTAAAATCGTTTCTTAATATTTCCCGCATGCTTAACATATTTAAAACCCGTCAAAACAACAACAAAACAATCAAGTATCGACACAAGCCCAAAGGGCCAATTAACGGGCCAACCAAGACCGGGCAGCCGGGCCTGGACCGGGCCTGTTTCTCGGCCACCAGTCACGGCCACCACCAACAACAACCCCAAATTTATTTCTAACATGTTTTAATTAACAACCATCCATTTTAACAACCAATTCAACCATCATTCATACTAAAATTATGATTATGAACAAATCATCCAACATGTCAAAAACACTAAATATGTTAAAATCTCATAAAACTTAATAATAATAACAACCTAGCATGTTACTACTTAAAAACCGTAAATAACAAAAAGAACATATGTGACATTAATTCGTCGAGTAACTCGGTAATCGTTACCTTAGCTAGCACAAAACCAAATAGCACCAAAATAAGACCTAAAAACCCGTCTACTAATCTTCTTCTAAAATATACGAGTCACCAAACTCGTCTTCATAATCTTCTCCTATAAGAAATGACAAAAATAACATTATTAGTATTAAAACTTGATTTCAACAATTAAAGTGTTGAAAACGATTTTGTCGGAATTGAAAATAAAACGTACACGGAGATGAAGAGCGGAGAGGAGACTCTAGAAATATAATTTAGAACGGATTTGGCCAAGTAACGAAGGTTTTGTGACGATTTTGCTCAAGAACGATCAAGAACACGAAGAACAATTGTGATTATATTAAAGAAGGCATTAAGTAGATATTTAGTTGATTTAATGTAAAATAAAAAGGTAATTAGTGAGTAAGAGGGGAGGTTGGACCGTGTAATATAGGGGATTAACGGGAGTCGGGTTTTGAACTTGTTGTTACGGGATTGACTTGGGTCTTATAAATATCTTAGATATTATGGTAAATATCTAGATATTATTAGATATTATGTTAGTTTAATCAAAAGAAATGAAAATATCTAATCCTAAGGGGACAAGAGGGAGAGGCGTGTGGAGGAGGAAGAAGTCGGGTCCGGGTTTAAGCGATTTGTTGCTGAATTTAAGTTGACAGATCGATAAAGTTACAAATATCTTAGATATTTTGTATTAGTTTAATCAAAGTAATCAAAAGCCCAAAAATGAGGGAAAAAGGTGCCTTGGGCGTGTGGCACATGTAGGAGTCGGGTTTTGGGTTTGTTTCGGGACTTAAGTTGACTCGGGAATAGTTAAATGAAGTTCGGGTTTAAACCGTATAACCTACTCTTTAATTCCAAATAAATTCAAAATAATTATATTAAATTATCATAAATTCAAATAAATCGTAATAAATTAAAAATAAATTAAATTTATTACTTTTCAAATATAATTTCGGTCTTTCAAATTACGGGGTGTTACATAAACGATTTGGTGTAAAGGGTAAATTGAGCCCGAAATACATTGGACCCTTTGATATTGTGAAAAAAATTGGTGCCGTAGCTTACAAGTTGGACTTGCCCCCGAATTTGAATAAATTTCATGATGTATTCCATGTTTCTCAATTGAGGAAGTACATTAGTGATCCAAGCCATGTCTTTCAAGCTGAAATGCCCGAGCTAGAACCGAACTTGTCCTTTGAAGAAAAGCCGATTCGCATCCTAGATCGCAAGGATAACAAGTTGATAAGTAAAGTGGTTCCTTTAGTGAAAATCTTGTGGAGATGTGCCAATGTTGAAGAAGAGACGTGGGAAACGGAAGCTTCTATGCGTATTAAATATCCAAGCCTATTCGATTAAGGTATCCTTCTTTCGCTCAAGTTTCGAGGGCGAAACTTTTTAAAAGGTGGGGTGATTGTAACACCCGCAAATGTACCCTATTTTTATAGTAAAAATATTATACGGATACTTTTCAGCGAAATTTAGTTTTAGTTTAGAATTCAATTTTCCGTGTCTAATTTAGAACTTCCGAGTTCGTTTTTGGACTTTACGCAAGTTTTCGAGTAAGTTACGTCTTAAGACGCTTTTGGGCTTTTCCCATATTTTTCCACTTACTCCTTCATACTCTCTTTAAACCCTAACTCCCTCACATTCAACTTCTCCTTCTTCCTCACCAAGTAACCACCGAAACCCAAACCTCCATATTTGCTCAAGCTCAAGTTCGTCTTAATCTTTCCCTCTCATCGTCCTCTATCTTAATTGGTAATAAATTTACCGTCTTTCTCGCTTTTCAATTTATCCGTGTTTCTCAAAGGTGAATTATATTCATCTTTTGTTATCTAATTGTAGGTGGTGACCTCCAAGACCTCGACAAAGATTACTACTTAGTAAAGGAGGACCTCGACGAGGATTGAAGACGCGAAAAGGTAACGGTGAAGGGTTACTCGATATCTTTACATATTTTAATGTGTTTTCTATGTTAGTAATCGTATTTAGAATAGGATTAGTAATCATAGGAATCGTGTTGTTGATAATAGTTGTTGTTAGTCGATAATAGATAATGAGAATTGATAATTTGTGATGTTAGATGATGTTTGTTGTATGATAAGCCTTAGTGAAATTGATGTTTTCGTGCATAACTTACCCTAGCCGGTCGACCGGCCGCTGGTCTGCTGACCGGCTGGGGAATGGCTGATGTTGAATTGTTGTTACGTAAAATTTTAGTATGCATTATGTCTCAGTCGGCCGACCGGCAGCCGGTCAGCCAACCAGCTGAGACACATCTTATTTTGCCTTCGTTTTTCTCAAGTGATATTGGTCGCAGCCGGGTAGCCGGCAGCCACTCCCTTTGACCGGGTGGGACACGCTGCATTTTCAATTGTTTTTCAAGTGTGACATTGGTGCCAGCCGGGTAGCCGGCAGCCGGTCCGCTTGACCGGCTGGCACGCGATGACTTTATCTTCACTTTTCTTTCTTATGTTTCCATTATTAATAGTTCGCATGGTTTGTTTATCGTATAAATTTACGTAATGACTTTAAATATTAATGTTTCGAATATATGATATTCCATTCGCTTGTATCGCATGTTTTGTGACGGTTTTTTATATATCCCACTTTGAGTCGGTTTTACACATGTTACGGCTTGAGCACTAATTGTTAAGTGCTTTGTACTCTCATTCCCCGGCTACCTCTTCGTTCGTAAGGCTGGAATGTCAAAACGGGGAGTGTATCCTTCCTACTTAATTGCATGTGTTAATGGGCATATGACGACGTTGTTGGGAGGCGAACGCTTTGCGTTGATCGACCCGGCCGTCAAATCTTGTATACTTGCAAGGTGGTGTCATTGCATGTAGCGTAACGCTTGTTATGATGCTTGTGCTCTTTCTGCCTCTTTTGTGAAGGTTGACCGAATTTGGGGTACTCGGCTTCTATTTGGTTGACCGAGTCTTGGATGCGAAACGTTTATCGCATGTCGAATCAGAAAATGTTATTTCGAGAGTCTGGCCAGGTTTAGACTAGGATCGGATATTTATATCGTCGTCCTAGCAGAAGGAATTGTGTCTACATATACGAAATGATGAATCGTGTATGCGTTCAGGGAAATGTTTATCCCGTGGATGCGATTTTAATCATAACGGCAATGTACATGGTGCTAGTGCGTGTAACTTACCGTGAGAGATGTTGTCAACGTATTGTACGTTTGAATGGATGATTATATGATTGATTATTTGTGATCTTTGGATGACTTGGCATGGTTTGTTTGTCGAGTCTCAATCTTATCAAACTTATGCCGCTAACGGTGAGATGCAAGCCCTAGTGAATGTATGGTTGCCTAAGAATGTCTTTCCCGAGTCTATCTATAATATGATGGTTACGGTTTTGT
>JAIUZE010021719.1:0-33180 GCA_022085475.1 Heliosperma pusillum | reverse complement strand
TTGATAATATTATAAGGAAAATAATTAATTTAAAAAATATAATCAAAATCTAAGAGTTCAACCATAACGTAAGAATTACACCAAGTATGTGCAAATAATATGAGCAAGGTTTTTTTCACCGCAAATTTAAGTATATTATCTTCATAATTTTTTTTTACAATACTTCAATTTTTTTAATAATACCTTTTAAATTTAAATTTTGATTATGTAAATTTAACAATTGTGAAGATACTAATAGACAAACTTTTAAGAGATGTCTAAGACAATACTTAATAGACTTAAAAGATTTTAATTTGTTATATAAGGTGCAAGAATGATTCCTATATTTAATAATAGGATCACCCACCTTATGTTAATTTTATGATGCGGGATAATTTTACTATTTATACATAGTATATTCACCACATCTAAAAACTTTTAAGAGATTTCTAAGACAATATTTAATTTAAGAAATTCAAAACTTTTGGGTTAATACTTAAGGTTTAAGGATGACTCCTATTTATAATCATAGGATTACCCACTTTATTATTTTTTCGATGGACAATTCTGCTATTTATATGTAAATAATTATCACATCTACATTATTTTTCAATGTGTGACAAATAATATTTATGAATTTAGTTTTTATTTAAAGAGTTTCTAAAAAGCTGAAAAGTTGATAATATTATTAGGAAAATAATTAATTTAAAAAATATAATCAAAATCTAAGAGTTCAACTCTAACTTGGAAAGTATATGTATGAATTTAATGTTGAAAAGTTGATAATATTATAAGAAAAATAATTAATATAAAAAATATAATCAAAATCTAAGAGTTCAACCATAACTTGGAAAGTATATGTATGAATTTAATTTTTATTTTAAGAGTTTCTATAAAAGTGGACTCTCTCACGTGCCTTGAAAAAAGCCTCTTTTATATATATACTAGATTTCATGCCCGTGCGATGCACGGGTCTACGTTAATGTCATTTTCGTAATTTTCCTATAACAGTTAACTTATAAAAATAAACTTTTGAAATTTTAAGACTATAATAAAATATACTCCGTAATTTTTTTAAAAATAATATTGAGATATTGATTCAACTTCTATTTTAAACATATGATACCAACCTTGTCGGGACTCAAGTTATATTTGATCTATATTATGACTCGAAAAATTATCCAAAGTAACTAAGAATTAAGTTTTCTAAGATAATGTTTAAGAAACTCAAAACATTTTTGGTTGATCACATCACCTTATGCTAATTGTTTGATATGGGGCAATTCTACTATTTATAATTATTAGTATATTCAACACACATACATTATTTTTCAATGTGAGATATATAACATACTAAGAATTACACAAAGTATATGCAAATAATATGAAATTCTATACTGTAATGATAGCATTTTTTTTCCACGAATCTAATTATATTATTTTCATAATTAATACAAAATTTTAAGAGCTCTCTAAAACAATACTCTATCTATCTTAACCATTTGTTTGCCTTTGATTAAAATACTCTTACAAAAAGGCAAACAAATGACCGGGACGAAGGGAGTATTTGAGAGATTTAAAGGACTTTTGGTTCATCTCTAAGTTTCAAGGACGACTCTTATTTATAATCGCGTGATCATCCCAGCTTATGATATTTCTCCGATGTGGGACAATTCTTCTATTTATACATAATATATTCACCACACTTACATTACTTTTCAATGTGAGATAAATAACATACTTAGTAGTTACCATTAAAATTATTATATATGATATTTTCCTAAATAAATTTTGATGATGTAAATTTCATTAAGGTGGAGATAATAATACAAACTTTTAAGATCCATGTAAGATAATACTTGAGAGATTCAAAAGATTTTGGGTGAATATGTAAGTTGAAAGATACTCATTTTCCCAATATTGTTTTGTGAAATGAATGTTAAAAATTTTTATAAAAAAATTATAAACATCACTTTAATATAATATAGGAAATGTATATTGATAAATAATTTTTTTTTCACTTTATATATTATTTAATGATATTTTCCTAAATTAATTTTTGATGATGTAAGTTTCACTAATGTGGATACAAATTTTTAAGAGCTCTCTAAGACAATATTTAAGAGACTCAAAAGATTTTGGGTTGATATTTAAGTTCCAAGGATGAATCTTATTTATAATTATAAGATCATCCCAGCTTATGATAATTTTCTGATGTGGGACAATATAATATATATACGTAATATATTTACCACACTTGTATTATATTTCAATGTGGGACAAATAACTTATTAAGTAGTACACCATCAAAATTATTACTTATATAATATTTTCCTAAATTTTCTAAATTAAGTTTGATGATGTAAATTTCACTATTGTGGAGTTAATAATACAAAATTTTAAAGGTTCATTAAACTAATACTTAAGAGACTAAAATAACTCCTATTTATAATCATACTTGGTATATATATTTTCCACAAATACATTATTTTCAATGTGGTTTTAATAACACATTAACTAGTTTATCATCAAAATTATTATTTATGATAATTTTCTAAATTAATTTTTAATAATGTAAATTTAACTATTGTGACTATTATAATTCCATTTTGTCAAGAGCTCTCAATAACAATAATTAAGAGACTTAAAAAATTGTGAGTTTATACCTAAGTTTAAGGATGACTCATATTTATAATCATAGGATCACCCTATGTTATAATAATTTTTCAATGTAGGACAATTTATAATTTATAAGTAATATATTCACCACAAATACATTATTCTTCAATGTGGGACTAATAACAAACTAAGTAGTACACCATCTTTTTTCATATAATATTTATTTCTTAACTGTTACTAAATTTTATATTAATATTAGAATAATAAAAAATATTTTAAATGTCATTTATTAAAATTTTAAAGTCATTTATTAACATAACAATATAGAAAATTAGTTTAAAAGCCCGTACGATAATCATATTTATGATCACTTCACCTTATGATATTTTTTTAATGTGGGACAAATTTTAATATTTATACGTAGTATATATTCAAGAGTCACCATACCTACATTGTTTTTTTTCATGTGGGACAAATAACACATTAAATTATTTACCATCAATATTATCATTATGATACTTTTCTAAATTAATTTTAATGATGTAAATTTCACTATAGTGAGAATTATAATACAAATTTTAAGAGTTTTGTAAGACAATATGTAAGAGGCTCAAAAGATTTTGGGTTGAAACTTTAGTTCCAAATATGATTCCTATTTGTAATCATAAGATCACCCACCTTATGATAATTTTCTGACGTGAGACAATTCTACTATTTATAGGT
The DNA here is from genome assembly GCA_022085475.1 of Heliosperma pusillum. Classification (NCBI taxonomy): domain Eukaryota; kingdom Viridiplantae; phylum Streptophyta; class Magnoliopsida; order Caryophyllales; family Caryophyllaceae; genus Heliosperma; species Heliosperma pusillum. Next base: position 29,859 of record JAIUZE010021719.1, on the reverse strand, counting down.
AATATATTCACCACACCTACATTATTTTTCAATGTAGGACAAATAATATACTAAAAATTACACCAAGTATGTGCAAATAATATGAGTTTCTATACTTTGCAGGGTTTTTTTTTTCACCGCGAATCTAATTATATTATCTTCATAATTTTTTTTTGCAATACTTAATTTTTTTTAATAATACCTTTTAAAATTAATTTTTGATGATGTAAATTTAACAATTGTGAAGATAATACACAATCTTTTAAGAAATCTCTAAGACAATATTTAAGAGACTTAAAAGATTTTAGTTTGTTATATAAGGTCCACGAATGGTTCATATATTTAATCATAGGATCACCCACCTTATGTTAATTTTATGATGTGGGACAATTTTACTATTTATACATAGTATATTTATCACATCTACAAACTTTTAAGAGATCTCTAAGACAATATTTAAGAGATTCAAAAATTTTGGGTTGATACATCTATCCACCTTAATATAAATGTGGCTAAGAGGGGGTACTATTCATAATGAACAGTGAGCATTTTCCCCCACTGTTGGGCCTTCTACTCTGCTGGGCTTCGCTTCCTATACAGCCATACATTTGTAACCTAGCTATATCTCACTATCTCAAGCTCTCAGCTATCATAATCCACTTGATGCCTCCTTTATCCATTCTCAGCCATCATCTCCTCCATACTCATCATGCTCACCTTTTACCTTTGCTTCCCAAGCAACCATTAACGAACAACAGGTAACTATTCATCTTTTGGCTCCAATTCATTATCTTCAGGTTTGTTCAAATTACTTCTTCCCCTTATTTGTTGTTAATTTTGAGTGTTCGCATTTGATTATTTTAGGAATTTTTTATATAAACTGCATTCTTTTGATGTAAACTTAGTTTAAAAATTAGAAATATACTCCCTCCGTCCTAATCAATTGTTAACTTTTTAAATTATTTCCGAGCAGTATTTTAATCAAATCTAAACAAATGATTGAGACGGAGGGTTTAGTAGGTTTGTATATTTATGTTAAATGATTAGCAGTAGAAGATGGTTTCATATCGATGTTTCATTTATTTCCTCGTACATGAAGCTTGAGGTTTCCATTAGGCTGGCAGGAAACACAATATTATTAACGGAGGGTGTGTGAGCGATCACTTTGTTCAGTTTTGTTTTATGAAGTTTATTGACATTGATTACTTGGATTTTGAACTTCAGTGTCGATGTCACAATATAGTCTCATTTTTTGTTCACATAAATAAGATCGTGAATGTTGTTTGAACGTTTTTTAGGTTTTTTTGTCAGCGATGCCATACACATCAACAGAACTATGAACTCGATTGATGCTCTACCAACTGTTATTGTAGCTGCCAGTAAACTCTAATCACCATGTTCCCATTGATTTTTACTTCAATGTTCCAGGTTTTTTCCTTACTTTTGTTTTACCTATCTTCAATTTGTGTCATTATGTTTTTTTTGTTTTATGCATAATATATATATATATATATATTATTTTTATTAGTTTTTTTTACAAATGGTGAGCGAGAAATTTGTTGGTTTTATTTATAGAATGTAGTCTTATATTGCACATCTTTCTTTTATTCATTAATGGTTTGTATTTTAGGAGAGCAGAAAGAGGCGAACAGGTGGAGTAATGAGAAATAGGGGAAGGGAAAAGAGGAATTTGGGTTTAGAAAAAGAGACTAAGGTTAGGTAAAATGGTACTTAGCGTTCTGTATTTATTAATATTACCGCCACTGCATCTATTAATATCACATGTTCTCAGCATGATAACTGTATCTATAAATAGCTCTAGGTGTTAGATGTTATGCAGTAATTTTAGTTTCATTTGTCTCTCTTGCAAGAGATGGGGAAACGAAGGAAGATGGTGTTTTGGGCCCTTATCGTTGTTATTCTACCTTTATCGTTGCTGTTCAACCTTTATCGTTGACAAGTTTTGTCTTTTCTTGTACATAGACTTAGGTGAGTGGAGAGCTTCCTGCTTCAATGGAGAATTTGTCTACTCTCTCAAGTGAGTAATTATGGCACATTATTTTTAACGCTTTCTTCAATTATCGCAACTTTTTATTGCTTTGTGTTTAGGGTTTATAATCATGGTCCAAAGGTTTGATACTATCAATTCTTCAATTTTTAATTTATTTTTGTTAATTTTGGTGTGATTTCATTAATATGGGCTGACGTTCATGTGCTACATTTTCCGTGAATTTTGCGTGTGGTTTTAGAGTTTGACAATTGTATTTAATTCTTTATAATTGTTGAGATTGAGGTCTGCTTGCTAAAATTTGGGGTACACATGTCTGCGTTCTTTTCTTGAAAATTTGCGTGGGATTTTAGTTCTGGATGATTATGATCATGACGTTTGATTGTGTATATCGAGTTTCTGAGACTAGAGGTAATTATGTATGCCGCTTCATTCGCCGACCTTAATTATTGTGGTGTTAGTATGTGATGGTCACTATTGGATCATAAATTTAAAATTTAATGAGTAGATGATATACTGATGTTGATGACTTTCTTTAATCCAGTCACAAAACAATGAGAAGCAAAATGAAAGATTAAAATAGCACGACTACTAATAACACTACTTTTGTATTAATAAACATGTGATTAGGGATGGCAGTGGGTCCAAGACCCGACCCAAACCCGCCGGGTCGGACCCTAATGGGTCGGGTATGGGTCTTAATTTTCAAGACCCGAACGGGTAAGGGTCGGGTATGGGTCTTGGATAATATTTTAGGGTCCGGGTCCGGGTTTGTTTTGTAGGACCCGGACCCGACCCGTAGACCCGTATAATTAAAAAAAAAAAATAAAAAAAAAAAAAACCTAAATCTATCGACAAACACAACAGCCACACAATTCACAATTCACAATTCAAAATACACAAAGTCACATAGACACAAACACATTACACAAGCCCATTCTCACAACTCTAACCCTAAATCCCCAACTTCTCACCTACCTCTAATCTAAACTGACGACGGCCGCCGCCAACGGACGACGACGGACGACGGACAACGACAACGACGCAAAAGTAGCAGCAACCACAGCAAGTTCGTCTTTTTGGTAATTTGTTGTTATAATTTGTTGTTATAATTTGTAAATCTCGCAAAAGTAGCAGCAACCACGACGGCCGCCTACCTCTAATCTCTCATTTTTTACGGTTGATGTTATAATTTGTTCGTCTTTTTGGTAAATCTCTCATTTTTTTACGGTTGATGTTATAATTTGTGAAGTTGATATTTGTGAAATTTGTGAAGTTATAATTTGTGAAGTTGATGTTATAATTTGTATTTCATTTGCGGTTTTGTAAACAATTTGAATGACTCTTTTGGACTTATGGTGTAATTTGAATGGCTACTAAGTGTGAAGTTTAAATTGTCAAAAAAATAAAATTACGGGTGCTTTCTCAACTAGACCCGCGGGTAGACCCGACCCGGACCCGGACCCGTTGGGTATGGGTATGGGTCCAATTATTTTGGACCCTTTAGGGTACGGGTCGGGTATGGGTCCAAGGTACGGGACACGGGTCCGGGTCCGGGTCCTACCGGACCCGACCCGGACCCGACCCGTTGCCATCCCTACATGTGATGATATACTTATATTGAGGTTCCTGAAATAAACATGTGACGGTATTAATAAAGTTATCCGTTGTCTTTGTGTGTCACTTACTTTAGTATCCGTGTTCACAAGTGTTTACTGACTTCCACATTTACGGTGGCACCGACCAATGGGCCTTTTTGCGTGTTTTGTATATGGTGGATACTATATGTTCTCAAAGTATCAGCGTAAGAGGTATTATTTGAAATATTAAGGTTTGAGTGCTTCTACAAATGTAGCCGTGGTTAGTCCCTTGTTGAATGAGCAATCTTTGAAATTAGGGTGTTGGCTTAAGATGATGTGGATGGATTATGACATGGGTAGATGCTACAAATCAACTCTTGTTTGATTCGTCCCATTTTGATCTTTGTTTTCTACTTATGAACCTCATAATTAGGTCTTATTTATATCATTATGTACACTTAATGATTTGATGACATCTTAGTTGGGTTGTTGAGTAGCCTAATAATTGAGTTGACTATGTTAATCATTTTTTTTGGAAAATTGTATAAATGGTTAGATTGGTGAATAACAGTATTTGGAAGACAATATTTATATATTTTGCCTTACAAGGCTTATCTTATTTATATACTTGGTCTTAGAAGGCCTATGTGAATGGTTGCAAGTATATTCCTCTTTTTCTTAAATTTCGTCTATTCCGTGAATCATTGAGATGTTTTGGATTTATATATATGTATATGTAGATTTTGAGGTGTAATGGTGCATTGATCGTTCTAACCGCGGTGGTATAGACTATGGTCAAATGAGAGTTGATTATTGAAAAAGACACCATAGATTGAAGATAATCATTGGTTCTATCCCTACAGATAACATGAATGGGGTGTTTTATTAATTAATTGGTTTGCTTTGGCCTAGGTACTGCCTTACTGTTAGGCGTACAAACATGGCATCGACTAGCTCAGAGCACCTACTTGGAATTTGTGATGAGTTTGTGTTGAGAGTAGGACATGTCTAAAGCCAAATCTTTACTAATGCAAATGCTATATTAGGGAAACTAAAGCTGATTAGGATCAATTCTGATACTTAGACAGGCATTTATTGTTGTATTAGACTATTAGCAGCTCATAAAGCTCTTGCCACAACAGATAAGTTGATTGAGCTAGGTCATATCTCCTACATCCCCTTGTTGATATGCATATAATGAGCTGCATTTTAGGTTTTTTTAGTGTGTTTGCTATGTTTTTATACCCTGTACTTGACTTCTTACTTCCTTTAGTTCATCCCTTAACTTCACATGAATGTCTAAATGTGTCCTATGGATAAATATTACAATGTGTTAATGTGGTTTAGAATGTTTTATTAATCATTTCAAATGGTGTGATAAATTAGATCTACTACGAATGAGGATTACAGAGTCTGTCAAGTGGAATAAATATATAATATAGGTTGTTTTGGTCGACTAATGTTCCAATATGGCAGTTTCAATAATTCTCGTTCTTTACACTTCTTCTTAGTTGCTTGGTCATATTGTATAAATAAATTAGTGTTTGATCCTTTGAATTCAAAATGATGACTCAACTGGGTCTCTCGAAGCATGTAAAAATTGCAGTACTTTAGGATTAAAATTGCAGTTATTTACTTGTGAATTCTCTTCTTTTTCGTGGTAGGATTCAACGCTTTTGAGGTAGTGTGCTCGGCATTGAGTGTGTTAGTTATGCATGAACCAATACTATAATGAATGTTTGTGTAGGAGTGAAAGCTCCGGAATGGGTAAGAGAAGCCAATGTATCCAATGAAAACTACAGTGCAGTGCCTTTGTAGGAGTGAAAGCCATGGAAAAGGTGGAGGTTACGTATGGTTGAAGAAGCAAGTAACAAGGAAAGTGGTCCTTGTTGTGTCAGGGGAAAGGTTGGAGATGTGTTTGTGCTTGGTGTGAAGAAATGGAAATGGTGACGCAGGACAAAGTGAGGAAAATGAGGGATATAGAAGCTTAGGAATGACCCATGGAAGACCAGTTTCTAGCTAACTACTTTAGTGTTTTACCAGTTTCTAAGTGCATTAAATCAGAGCTGTGAAGGTTGGCTTCAGACCATTGAAAAAAATAATAGCTTGAATGGGTATTAAGGTCCTAAGCGACAGATAACCCTGATTAATGCAACCATCTACCATATTTGGTTTCAAAGAAACCACAGCAGGACCGAATACAAACTGGACAAGACCTTGTGTGGTGGTTTAAATAGTTCTGTTAAGCAGTTACTGAAACTGAAATGAAATGAGAAGAAACAAGATTAATGAGTGGGCTGTGATTGTAAGAAATAAGAAAATGATTGAGAAGATATGCTGAAGCTGCTTTCGTGAATTTCCAGTAGTAGCAGTAGCATCAATTGGCAGCATGATAGCAGAGTTGCATTAGTAGGACTAGGAGTTGTTACTTCTTACTTTGTTGTCATTGTTTTTGCCAGTTTTTCATACATGGAAAAGGTGTTGTATATGATTCGTTTTTTTTTTTTACAAACGTATATGATTCATTCTTTTTTTAGACAAACGTATACATTCTTTATTCAATGTAATTCTCATAAAAAAATAATTACTAACTTCAAAATACATTTGTTGTTACTAAATATGATCAAGTTAATATTAAACGAAAGGCATATTAGGACAAAGTCAAGTTATAAAATTATTTCATGAACTTTTTGTAATGATTTTACACCGAAATAGCATTTTGGACGCCTTTTGAAACAAATTCACAAAAAGTGGTTTCAATTGCATGTAGTTCTTGTTGTGATTTTCGTTGACTCGCTATGCACAAGAAATAAAACTACACTTATATAATTATCTTGGGGTATGGCGCGCTTCGCGCGCCATACAACAACTAGTAAGGTTTAAAGATTACTCCTATTTATAATCATAGGATTACCCACTTTATTATTTTTTCGATGTGGGACAATTCTACTACTTTTATGTAATATTTTTACCACATCTACATTATTTTCCAATGTGGGACAAATAATAGTTATGAATTTAATTTTTATTTATAAAGTTTCTAAAAAGTTATTAATATCATTAGAAAAATAATTAATTTAAAATATATAAACAAAATCTAAGAGTTCAACCATAACTTGGAAAGTATATGTATGAATTTAATGTTGAAAAGTTGATAATATTATTAGGAAAATAATTAATTTAAAAAATATAATCAAAATCTAAGAGTTCAACCATAACTTGGAAAGTATATGTTTGAATTTAATTTTTATTTTAAAATTTACTATAAAGGTGGAGCCACTCACGTGCCTCGAAAAAAGCCTCTGATAAAAGGGAGGGTATTAATAACATTTTCTCTTTGAATAATTGATTATACGGTCTTATCGTAAAAGAAGTTCATAATCCTTTCATGTTCTAATGTATAGTGGAGTATGTGTTAAGTGCAGAACATAGAATAATAAATAAAACAGGTTAATATATAAGCATGAAGAACCCCATCTATCTATGTATATGGAGTAAATTTGGACTTTGTATGCTTATCATATAAGAGTATACTACTACTAATAGTCTATTATACGTAATAGTTAAGACGAATAGCCCCAAATGAAGATAGAAGTTCTATGTGCAAAAATCTCCATATCTCTAATCTTTACTTTTAATAAACCGTACAACATCTTTTTCTTTTTAACAATATATTTTATACTTTATCTCATATTCAAAATAAATATTTGAAAATAAAAATATATTATTAGTTCATAGAAGTTTGATTCTAATATTGTTCAAGAGTGTTTTATGAAGCTTGACTCTCTATAACACCAAACTTAGAAATAATGTTGTTATAACCTTATAAGCGAGGAGTATAAACTATATATTGATATACTGATATAGAGTAATACAGAGTAGTTATTAGTCGTAGAAAGTGCAAATTCTTTTTTTGGGTAATGACTCTTGCCAAAACAAAAAAATAACAATTTCGTTAATCTGGATGATGTCGACCATGTCGTCAATGTAATATTGTACGGATTTTCATATGAGAGACTCTTAATGATACTAAAAAAAATCTCAGAATTGAAGTAGTTACAAAAAAAGGTGATATCAATTAACTACTAAAAAAAATCAACAAACTAATGCAAACTTAAATCCAAGTTAGTTGAGATGTATTGAAATTTCATAGAAAATAAAGTTATCTACATACATTTGTACACAATAAATCCGAAAATGAAACATTTATGCTACTCTTTGTTCAAATTCAAAAGCGACCTTACCGAATAATTTATTGATCGTTGTTTCTTCATCAGAATCATACAGAGTAATATATGTTAACCTACACATGAAATATATAAGATTTGTCAGAAAATCATTAGTGAATAATTTAATTCAAAGCAAAAACAACGTATTTGTAGACTAATGCTACAATAAGATTTAAACACAATATAAACCGCAAGATTCAAAAAAATAAACACAACAAAAGTAAGAAACATAAATTAAAACAATATAACGTGGAGTGGTGATTATTAATTTTTGAATGAAAATACATGTATATATATATATATATATATATATATATATATATATATATATATATATATATATATATATAGGGTCAGGATCAGGTGAGAACCACTAACATAATGAGAACCGTGAGAACCCTCACTAAATCTCCATCAAATCTTTTTTCGAAAGTTTTGTTGGATCATTTACCATTAGTTTAGTTTATTCAAGCAAAATACTTGCAGTAACTAAACAAAATTTATTGATTATATTAAAAAATATGTACTTAATGTACATAAATTAAATTTGTACACTAAAATTACTCTAAATGCGTGAAAACGAGCACTAGGTGCACGAAAAGTTCTACATGCATGAAAATAGTTACTAGGTGCATGAAAATAACGGGCTCTAGATGCATTAAAATGAGCACCAGGTGCATTAAAGTTGTTAGATGCATGAAACTGACTACTAGGTTCATGAAAATTAATAAATCGTATTTCACCTCAATTTACGTCAGTAAATTATATTTTTTTCACCAAGATGTATGTTATCTAGCCATAAAATTCTACGCCGAACCCAAAAATGTCCTTATTTTTTAAATATAAATTTTGTAAGGCGGAGTTCTCACGGTTCTCATTATCTTAGTGGTTCTCACCGGATCCTAATTCTATATATATATATATATATATATATATATATATATATATATATATATATATACAAACATATTAACGTAATAGTGTTTGTTTAGGTTTCTGTACATTAATTTTATCCAATCTAACTTTCATGGTAGAATTTTATAATCTTCAAATTTAATTATATTATTAGGTGTTGTAGTGCATCACCATTTTTGTGAGAACATGGAAATATGGAATAGTTGTATATCACATTCCGTATTTTATAGGTTGTAGGATACATCCAATTTTTTATATGTTAATTTTGCGTACAATAGAAATACATGAATATATTTATAAGGGTAGTTTGTATAATTTGGAATGCTGAAGTGTTTTCGAAAAGTTGGAGACTCTATAATCGCTCGAAAAAAGCTTCCTTTAATAATATAGATAGATATTGATGTTGATATTGATATTGATTATTTGGGCCACATTAAAAAATAATGTAGATGTAGTGAATATATTACGTATAGATAGAATTGTCCCACATCAAAAAAATAACATAAAGTGGGTAATCCTATGATTATAAATATGAGTCTTTTAAATCTCTTAAGTATTATCTTAAAGATCTCATAAAAGTTTGTAAATGTGATGAATATACTTTTGTAAAAATAGTAAAATTGTCTATCATCGTAAAATTAACATTGGATGGGTGATCCTATTATTATATATAGGAATTATCCTTGAACCTTGTATATCAAACTAAAATCTTTTAAGTCTCTTATGTATTGTATTGGAGGTCTCTTAAAAGTTTGTGTATTATCATCTCCACAATTGTTAAATTTACATCATCAAAATTTAATTTAGAAAAGTATTATTAAAATTTTTGAAGTATTATAAAAAAAATTATGAAGATAATATAATTAGATTCGTGGTAAAAAAAAACTAAGCAAAATATTGAAACTCATATTATTTGCACTCTTGGTGTAATTTTTAATATATTATTTGTCCCACATTGAAAAATAATGTAGGTGTGGTGAAAATATTACCTATATAGTAGAATTGTCACACATCAGAAAATTATCAGAAGTTGAATGATCTTATGATTACAAATAGGAATCATATTTGGAAGTAAAGTTTCAACCCAAAATATTTTGAGACTCTTATATATTGTCTTACAGAGCTCTTAAATTTTTTTATTATAGTCTTCACTACATGAAATTTACATCATTAAAAAATAATTTAGTAAAGTATCATAAATAATAATTTTGATGGTAAACTATTTAATGTGTTATTTGTCCCACATTGAAAAACAATGTTGGTATGATGACTGGTGAATATATACATAGTAAAATTGTCCCACATTGAAAAATTATCATAAGATGGAGTGATCATAAATATGATCATCGCACGGGCTTTTAAACTATTTTTTATATTGTTAATAAATGACTTGAAAATTTTAATAAATGACTTTTAATTTTTTTTTTTTTATTATAATATTAATATAATCGTTTAGTAACAGTTAAGAATTAAATATTATATACAAAAAGATAGTGTACTACTTAGTTTGTTATTAGTCCCAGATTGAAAAATAATGTATGTGTGGTGAATATATCACCTATAATTCTATAAATAGTAATTGTCCCACATCGAAAAATACTATAACATAGGATGACCCTATGATTATAATAGAAATCATACTTGAACTTTGGTATTAACCTACAACTTTTTAAGTCTCTTAAGTATTGTGTTGGAGAGTTCTTAAAAATTTGTATTATAATCGTCACAATATATAGTGAAATTTAAATCATTAAAAGTTAATTTAGAAAAGTATCATAAATAATAATTTTGATGATAAACTATTTAATGTGTTATTAGTCCACATTGAAAAATAATGTATTTGTGGTAAATATATATACTAAGTGTAAATTGTAAAATTATCCCATATCGAAAAATATTATATGAGGTTAAGTGATCATAAATATGATTATAAAGATGAGTCATTTTAGTCTCTTATATATTGTCTTAATGAACTCTTAAAAGTTTGTATTATTATCTCCACAATAATGAAATTTAGATCTTCAAACTTAATTTAGGAAAATATCATAAATAATAATTTAGGTAAGGTAGTGTACTACTAAATAAGTTATTTTTCCCACATTCAAATATAATACAAGTGTGACATATACTACGTATAAATTGTATAATTGTCCCACATCGGAAAATTATCATAAGGTTAGGTGATCCTATAATAATTATAAGTAGAAGTCATCTTTGGAACTTAGATATCAACCCAAAATGTTTCGAGTCTCTCAAATATTGTATTATAGAGCTCTTAAAAGTTTGTATCCACATTATTGAAACTTACATTCAAAAATTAATTTAGGAAAGTATCACAAAAAAACAAAGTGAAAAATCTTTTATTTATCTCAATATACATTTCCTATATTGGAGTGTTGTTTATAATTTTTATATAAAAACTTTTACATTTCATTTCACAAAAAACATATTGTGAAAAAGTCATCCTTCGAACTTAGATATTCACTCTAAATCTTTTGAATCTCTTAAGTATTATCTTACAGAGCTTTAATAAAGTTTGTATTATTATCTCCACCTTAATGAAATTAACGTCATCAAGATTAATTTAGAAAAGTATTATAACTAATAATTTAAGAATGTATCATAAATAATACAGTAATAATTTTAATGGTGCATTACTAAATATGTTATTTGTTCCGCATTGAAAAGTAATGTAACTGTGGTGAATATATCACGTATAAATAGAGGAATTGTCCCACATCAAAGAAAGATCATAAGCTTGGGTGATCAAGCGATTATAAAAAGAAGTCGTCCTTAGAACTTAGATATCAACCTAAAATCGTTTAAGTCTCTCAAATATTGTTTTAGAGAGCTCTTAAAATTTTGTATTAATTATGAAAATAATATAATTAGATTCGTGGTGAAATAAAATGATCTCATTACAGTATAGACACTCATATTATGAAAAATAATGTAAGTGGTGAATATACAAATATTTTGAGTCTCTTAAGCATTGTCTTAGAGAGCTTAATTCTTAGGTATCTTTGATCATTTTTCGGGTCATAATATAGATCAAATATAACTTGAGTCCTGACAAGGTTGGTAAAATATGTTTAAGATTGAAGTTGAATCAATATACCAATATTATTTTCTTAAAAATTACAGATTATATTTTATTATAGTGTTAAAAGTTCAAAAGTTTTTTTTTTAAAGTTAATTGTTATAAGAAAATTATGAAAATGACATTAACGTAGACCCGTGCATCGCACGGGCATGAAATCTAGTTGATAATAATATTGTGTTGTTGTGTATACATAATATGTATATAGTATAAGTAATCTACCTAAACTAGGATACCAAATACAATATCTTATTATATTTTATCCTAATATTTATTAAATCATATCTTAATATTATCTCATATAACTCTGTAAAATCTTATTCCTTAATATGTTTCTCTTTAGTTACCTACACACGTGGTTCATATGTGACCCGTCCCAAACTATGTCTGTGACGATGGGAATTTGTGAATAAGGCATCGTGTGTACTGTGTACGCATATACTCTCGTGTTCATCTTGAGGCTAATCTTTGAATCGCTATAAAATATGTTGTTCAATGGTTCATATATTATATTAATCACACTAGTAGTGTTAAATTAGGGTTTATATTAAATTAATCACACTAGTAGTGTTAAATTAGGGTTCCATGCACATTTATTATGGTAATTTGCGATAAAAACGAAAAGGACCTTTTGGGATCATGGTTCATGGGGTATCATATATTCTTCATGTTATATTCGGCAGTCACGTGACCAATCGACTGATCGAGCCATATCCCACCAAGTTAGGTTGTGGAATAATGCTGAAAAACTAAGTATTTGTCGTTTTGGGTCGTGTTTAAAATTATTTATTAAAATGGTGTTCATGTAACCTCGGATTTTCAAAACCTGAAATACGGAACAAACACGTCATTGTGTCTTTAATTTTTTTTTTTTCTAAAAAAAATTGTACTGTTCACAGACACGTCATTCCCAATGACATGTCTCTGTAAGAAAACTCGTCATTCCCAATGGCGTGTTTACTTTTAGTCAATTTTTGTAAGTGTGCATTTTATTACTCACTAGAAACACGCCATTGTCAATGGCGTGTTTCCTCCGTGTTTTTGGTTCGCGAAATCCGAGTCTACGTGGACACCATTTTGATAAATAATTTTAAACCCGACACAAAACGACAAATATTTATTTTTTGAGCATTATTTTAAAAATGCTTTCGTTATTCTCCCTAATTTATCTTTCTTTCAATGTTTTGCCTTTTTAATTTTTTTTTGGCTTATCTCAACCCCCACCATCCAAAATAAAAATGGTCCACTTTTGAATATTTTTTTTACAGTAATTTTTTTTTTACCGTTATACTTATGCACAAGCCCGGCTAAAAGGGTGTTGAACCCGTTCAATGGAACATGTCCCTTAGAAATTGGGGGTCCAATATCTGAAAATTCAGTAGTAAAAGCGACAAGTATATAAAAACGAGCGTGTCTAAGTATCCTCTGATCCACCTAGCTCAGTTGGTAGCAGTGCGCCACTCCTGCACCCGTGCATATTTTCCTTAGTTTTTGGGTTGAACTTTTTACTCACTTTCATGTTGATCAATTTTAAGTTTAATAGTTATCGCCTGTCGGGTAATCAATTTAATCTGATCAATATCGGTCATGTCAAAATTGGATTCGGGTCACTGATTATCGGGTCGCGGCGGGTTACGGGCTGTCACTCGGTCGTGTCCGGCATATTTTGGTTTACAAAATTCTCGGTTTTATCGGATCAGGTTTGCTCGGGTTCGGGTCGGTGAGATTTGCCAGCTCTATCTGCAACACTAGCAGAGTGTTACATTTTGTTCAGAGAGTTACAAAAAATATCAATAAAGAGTGGATAAGTAGTGTCATGATAAAGTGAGAGTGTTATTAACGAGAGTAAAAAAAATAGTGAGAGTGAATGTCATGAGTTGGAGAAGTGATAAAAAAGGCAAGGATACTAATTTTTGCAGTAGGTCTTGCTTGCGACGGATCGGATCTTGCGACGGGTATTTTGTGAGAGGAAATGGGTAGAGGGGACAAGGTGGGCACCCCCCATGTGCTCTCCACTCACCCTTGATGGGTATTTTGTGAGATAATATGGTATCCGTCTTAAGCTTGTGACGGATAGTGTCCGTCACAAATGAGAATTTGTGTAATTTTTGATTCATAACCCTCTATTTACTAGAGTTATTGTTGTGAGAGTCTAAGTCCCCTTATAAAGCAAATGGGGGTAAATGGAGCCTCTACTTGCCTCACTCTTACTTTATGCGAGATAAACTTAACCTGTTTTAAACTTGCGATGGATCACCCCATTACAAGTGAGACTTCCTATATAAACCGAGTCTCTCATTAATAAGTAGCTTACCCAATATACGTGCAATAAGTCTTGCGACGGGTCAAATCCCCTTCACAAAGAGCAAGTGACAAAGCAAGTGGGGGGATCCATTTGCATCCACTTGCCCCCCACACTTGCTTTTTATGACGGGTCGATCCGTTACAAATGAAAGTTTGTGATATACGTGGTGATTTGCGAGCTATTAGATATACCCACAAATTTTCTCAATGCACAACAAAGCTACTGCGATTTCCTTAAAAAAAATCAGGTGGAGATTTATTATCCTCGTAAAAGCGACACGGTCCACCAATCCCCCTTTTTTTTTCAGTAGGTCTTGCTTAAGACGGGTCGGATCTTGCAACGGGTATTTTGTGAGAGGAAATGGGTAGATGGGACAAGGTGGGCACCCCCCATGTGCTCTCCACTCACCCTTGATGGGTATTTTGTGAGAGAATATAGTATCCGTCTTAAGCTTAAGACGGATACCTCCGTCTTAAATAAGAATTTGTGTTTTTTTTTGACAATAACCAATCCTTCTAATGTCGCAACTTTTGGTAATTTTGGTACGTAAAAATACGGTTGTTTTTTTGAAAACGGACATTATCCGCCACAAGCTAAAGTCGGATAGTGCTCCTGTCACTAAATGCAAGTGAGAGGGCAAGTGGGGAGATCCATTTGCTATCCACTTGCCTTCATATTGTGAAAGGGCACTATCCATTTTCAGCTTGTGAATGACCGTCTTCAATGACAATTTGTGGTAGAAATATGCACATATTTTAGAAAATCACGTTAAGTTGGACGGTAGGAATGTCCTCCACTATCAACCAAGCAACCATTTTCTTATCACAAAAATCGAGCCTACCACAAGTGCCTCCAACCTAATTGCTAAATCTCGTACATATTATAGTTAAAAATTTTGCACAAAAAAAAAATTCAAAAACTGAAATGGTCCCTTACTCCCATTCTCTTTGGGAAAAATGATTATACATCGGATGTACTACCTCAGACTAGTATAAATTTGAGTTTTTGTGCATTTTTTTCGAGCATTTTAAAGTTTATAAATTAGATTTTGAATTTTATATGTGATGTTTTTTTAGTTTTATTGTAATTTTTTTGAGCTTAATATTCAAATTAATAAACTCAAAAACTTTAAAGTAAAACTCATAATTTTTTATACTAAACTCAAAAATTTTATTGTAAGGCTCAAAAACTATATTATCTAAGGTAGTACATCAGATGTATAATCCACATACTGATTCTCTTTTGGTATGTTTGTAAATTAAAAAATGAAACTGAATTTCATACTCAAAATATTACTTATATTCTTTCCATCTCGTCATTTATGTTGCTATTTTTTTCGTTATCTTACTCGTTTGTTTAACCTTTTAATTTGAAATGTTTTCATGAGTTATTTGATCATTCGTATGAACATATAATGTATAAATGATGTAATAGTGCTGATGTAAGCACTAGAAGTTAGTTAGAAGTCGGTTAAATAATACATGACTAATATAAATAGTACAAAGGTCAATGTAATGCATGACATTTCTCCCTATAATAACAAACTCTCTATATACTGGAGTATTACAATTACTAAGCCTTACTATATTCATCAATGGAGGAATTACAATCTTCACATCTTGATCAACTTATTATTCTACAATTATCACTAAGTCTTGCTTGTGACGGGGCGACCAGTCGTAAACTTGCGACGGGTCAAAAACCCCCTCACAAAAAGCAAGTGTCAAGGCAAGTGGGGGGCTTCATTTACCACCCACTTGCCTTGTTATTGTTTTTTGTGAGTGAGATTTGACTCGTCGCAAGCTTACGACGGGTCGTCCCGTCACAAATGAGAATTTGTGAACAATTATACATATACAAATGGTCCCTACTTTCATCCTCTTTGCTTACTTTTTGTGTCCTCTTAAATGAGAATTTGTGGTCTCATTATTAGTTAATGATAAATATTATTAAAAATGTTTTAATATCCCATCTTTTTTTACTGAATAAACTACGAATGCTTGGATCAACAATGAAATGTTTTTTTTACATAAAAATATTGGGTAAAAATATTTACTTATTAGAAAAGCAGAATTCAACAATAATAATACTTCATATTTTGTAATAATACCGTATTTTAATTTTTTAGCTAAATTAACGTCCTCAAAAATGTCATTTTACCAATTTTCACTTTCTTTTACCAATTTATCACCTTCTCACATTGTTTGGATGCATTTCTGGGCCCTCCAATCTTCATTGTTGGATTTCTAACATATACTTGTATATAGTGCTACCGATTGTTTATAGTAATCTCAATGGTTTGAAGGAAGTATACTTGGTGATCACAAGCTTTCCAAATTCCAACTATGTACCTAGTTAATTATATTGATTATATCGGTTAGAATAAATAGTGGCGTCTTAAGGAAAACTTACTAAACATTTTAAGATATGTTCCCTAAATAAAGAGTTACGTGCGTAGCGCATGCCCCCATTACTAGTATTTAGAAATTCACGTAAGTTGATGGTAAGAATGTCCGCTAAAATCAAGCAAGCAACCATTTTCTTATTCCTACCACAAGTCCATCTGATCTTAAATAGTCTGGGCAAAAATTAACCCTACTCAACCCAGAAGTGTTAACCCTGATTTCGAAATTAACTCAATATCAACCCGATTGTGACCCAAAACTCGAATTGACTCATCAGCTCGAGGTTTGTTGACACGTAACTGATCCGACCTGAAATCATTCAACTTGAACATACTCTAAATGAAAAGACTTCACATAGTTAGTTGCCTAGAAAATGCCAAAAAAATTTATAGTATGTTTGAAAATTAAAAATTAAAACTGAATTCATATAAAAACATCACATGGCAAGTGGCCTAACAATTACTCCCTTCTATCCAATCCAATGTTCGTGGGTCCGGGTACAAGTTTTAAGAAAAATGTCTCACAAATCGTAAAAGGTCATAAGTTGCCTTGAATTTTAATGTTGAAAAGTAGTGTATTTGATGACATTGTATATAATTAAATGGGTGTTGCAAAGATAATATGGTCTAAATGTTACCCAAAAAGGAAATGGGTACATTGGATTGGATTGTACAAAAATAGAAAATGGGTACATTAGATTGGATAGGAGGGAGTATAATATACAAATGGTCCCTACTCTCATCCTCTTTCCTTATTTTTTGTTTCCTTTTAAATGAGAATTTGTGATTTCGTTGATTAATGGTGAATATTATTAAAAATATTTTAATATCCCATCTTTTTTACCTAATAAAATACGAATACTTGTGTTAATTAGTTTACTAGTATAGATCTCGCGCGAATGCGTAGATTTTTAAGTTAAAATATTAGAGAATTTGACAATTACGTATAACTTAAATTAAGATTTATTTATATAATTTACTATTATTAATGTTTTGTATTAAGAGGTACAAAAGAGAAGGTTCAACACTTTTACTTCTAATAAGATTATCGGTTTTACTGAAACTTAGTTAACTTTATATTTTAAAAAATATTGTTGTTGTAACATGATATTCACTAAAGGCATAATATAAATATGAAGTAGTGATATTGGTAATACAATCACATAAGATATGTGTTATAATAAATATACTTAGTATATGCTAAATATTTTTTTTAATAACCATAATTTGAATGTTAACATACCAATGTATATCCCGTGCAAATGCACAATATTTTTGATCTCATTATTGTTTAAATAACTTTAGTTTTTAGTCGAGGGTAATATTGCGTGAGACAATTTTAAAATATGAGACAGTCTTATCCTTAAAGACGGTTCCAATATGTAAAAGGCAACTCATTTATTAGCATTAAATAAATAGTTCTTTTAATATATAATAGTTCGTCTAACCCTATAATTTGTGTTAAAAAAAATATTGTATTTCAATTCATTGCAATTCGTCATATCCAACTTTTATGTGTAAGACCTAACATATAAACAAATTTTATATATAAAACATTAAAAAAAACCACCTTGTCATTTAATAGTTCTTAAACTTATTTTAATAGGTCCACGATATCCTACTTTCATGTACAATATCTTAATACCTTATGACAAAATTATCGAAAAATTCAAATTAAATAAAACAAATAGATTAGCGTCTTTCCACTCAAAGATATTTTGATGGAGAGTTTTGTTGATAATTTTTTTTATTAGAAATAAATGGTAATACTACTTAATATATATTGTATAAGAATATAGTTCAACTGTTTTTTATATCTATATTTCTTATGCTGCACACATTTCATTATTGAAGAAATCTAAAGGATATAATCACTTATGGACTTAATTTGTACAAAATGTATTTATAGAATGATTATATAGCTAGTAAGGCCCAAACCCAAATTGTGAAATTTGAGCGGGAAAATTTTCATAGTGACTTATTCTTTTAGTTATAGGGGGATGGTAACACAAATGACATGTCTTTTTTCAATCAATGTGGATATTATGTCAGAAGTATTTGACAATATACATATACCTATCACAAATGAAATTTTGTGGTGTCACAAATTCTTATTTAAAAGTGACAAATTTCGTCACTAGCTTTAGCTTAAAAAACCATCAAATTTACATCAATCTAACCTAACTTATTTACTCTCCCACTTATAATTCAATAAGTCTGGCTTGTGACGGGTTGATCCCTCGCAAGCTTGCGACGGGTCAAATACTCCTCACAAAGAGCAAGTGGCAAGGCAAGTGGGGGATCCATTTACCCCCACTTGCCCCTTCACTTGTTCTGTGTGAGAGGAATTTGACCCGTCGCAAGCGTGCGACGGGTCGTCCCATCACAAATGAGAAATGAGAATTTGTGCTTATAATTTGTAACCAAAAGTATCTATGACAATGGATAGGATTTGTTGCTTATATTCGTTTTTTGCGATAAAAACAAAAAAGTACTTTTGAGGATTATGATATTATCATATCTTCTTCATGTTTATTTAAGCATTCATTTGACCACCAAATGTGCCAGAACAAATACCACCAGGCACCAACCAACCTAGGTTGAGCTTTTCCTTGTTTTTTTCCTTGTTTTTTTTTTATTTTTTTTTACTGTTTAGCAGCTTTTGTGGAGTTTCATTTCAGCCTCTCCAAATATACACCAACCAAATTAAAATGGACCACTTTCACCTCTGCAGAACATTTGTCTTTTTATTCTTTCCCTCTTTTTTCCATTTCATTCATGGTTAATAATTTTATAGAGGAAGATTATTAATTAAAAATATTAAACTAACTTATATTTGTTCAAAAATCTCACATTATTAATTAAACAATTCAATTTTATTCAAAATAATATATATTTACTAGAATACTACATACGGAGTTATACAAACTTGGAAAACAAGAAAAAACCATATTAGGAATTATACTTACTGTATATACGAAAAAACCGCATTAGATAGAGATATAAAAAACCGAATTATCCATTAGCATACCAAACTCCTCAATCATAAATTTCCTTGACGACAACGACGACTACTACTACTAATAATCCTACGAGACAAGAAAAAAAAAGTGAGAAATTGAAGGGAGACTCTACTTAGTACCAGTAAACCAATAGTAAATACCCCAAAATAAAGCAGCAGAAGTTCCAACCCCTCCTAGAGCCACAAACTTGTTAAATCCATGGAAAAATCCCGTACAACAGCGGTCTGCAGTTTGCTCCCTGAGCATCGCATGCACGGTTGGTTCTTTGACGAGACCATTGTCTTCATACTCCGGGAACGCATGAATCATCGTCTTAAATGTCACTCCTTCAAGAGACGTGTGATAAAGATCGGAATTGGCCACGGCTAACAAGTCGTCAAGCTGGTCTTCGGTATAACCCCCATGCCCCTTCAATGAAAAAAGGGTTAAGCTTTCAACTTCATCCTTTTCCTTAAGATAGAACTTGATGGCTTGGGTCTTTAAACCTCTATTAACAAGAAGTGTAAACTGTTTTTTCACCTGCTCTTCGGTCAGTTTAGGTGGTGGTGGAGGTGGTGGTGGTGGTGGGATTTCATTGTTGTTAGTGTTGTCATCCCCAAAGGAGCTGATTTCTCGTGACCTTGGAATATGAAGAAAGGGGGTCTTAAGACAGGTTTCCATTTCAGAATAATGTTTGTTTTTTGAGTATGGATTTTGGAGTAGAGAGAAAGAAAGACTTTGTTTATTTTATAGGGGTGTCTTAAAACATGCAAAAACCCTAGGATTTGGAGGAGGGTTATCATTGTTTCTTGGGCTTCACTTTGGCCCAATTTTACGTTACTTTTTTTTACCTTCAATAATCCATTTTCCCTTAATTATGCATTTCACAATAATTTACATTACAATGAAATTGCTTTTGTGGAGTTTCATTTATGATAATTGAATAATGAATAATATTAAATTTTAACATTGTTAATTTGGCATCGTATTTCGAGGGGTTAATGATAACCAGTTTTAAAAGTACAATTATTATACTTGGACTACAAAATTGGAAATAAAGAAGGAAGTCGAATGTGATGATGCAACTTCGTAAGAATGCTTAAAATGCTTATTCTTTGTACAACTAATTTTTGTATCATTTTAGGTATATGCAATGAGGAATAATAAAGGTCCATTTGTTCTTAACGGTTCAGATTAAATTCGAGTCAAATCAAGGTTGTATATTTACTTGCAGCTTGTCTCAGTGAATACAGGCACTATCCGTCACAAGTTGAAAACGCATATTAGCTCTCGATCCCACAATATTCAAGGGAAGAGCAAGTGAAAGGATCCACTTGCCCACTTACACTCCCCACTTTCATATTGTGATAGACCAAAAGGAATCAAGAGATGATCCATTTTCACACAAATTCTAGTATAAGACGGTCTCACATGTAAGACGGTCCTCTTTTTAAAAAACTTCATCCAATTATTACTATTAATAAAAGGGTAATTTTTATAAAAGTGAACGACCGTCTGACCGTCTCACACAAAACTTGATGCCATTTCCATACAATAAGTACTTGTCTTTACCAAGGCACAAAACAAACAATCAAAACAAAAAAGAAGTACTGAGAAATGAAGAATCTTTGCTAAAAAAAGGCCCCACAAAATCTGCAACGTGGTACTGAGAAATGGGAGGAAAGAGAGAAATAGAAAAAATGGGAGGATAGGATTTGTTGCTCACGTGGTACTAAATGTACTATTACAGCTCATACCACCACAAGGTAATTGAATGATCTTACACGTACAACAATGTGTGTATGGAAAATATTCCATACATAACCGATAAAAATGTGACATGTGTCAAATTTAAGTTTACCTCTATTAGTTAGTTTAGGGTTAGGTTAGTCATTTAATATATGTAGTTACTTGTTAACTACATCTAGTTAACTATATTTATGGAAAGGATTTGATTTATGGTAGTGCAAAATTTTATATGTTAAAATTTTGGATTTAATTTATTAAAATAATAAAATAATTAACTAGATTACTCTTTCTCGATTTTTTATATTTAAAATTGAATCGAATTTACTCAAAATGAAATCAACAATGGAATTTTTAATTTTTATTTTTAAATAAAATAACTTTAAGTTATTTGATTATGTTATTATTTTAGTTGAACCTTTCTAATCTTTAAAATAAACTAGTTTTATAATTCATTCGATTTTATTTTATTTTTTTAATTTTAGACTTTTGATTTAATCCTTTATAAAAAACCCTAATTAATGTTTGAAATTATAATTAATTTAAATTGTATTTAAAAAACCGACTTTTTTTCATGCTGATAAATTAAACCGTAATACAAAAAAATAAAAACTTGCAGTTTTAAAATCTCCCTCGTAAAATTTCATAATTTCTTTTTTACAAATACTGTTAGCTTGTTTTTTGTAAAGTTGTTTTTTTAACCTGCCTTATTTAAAATGATCCGTTTTCAAATTCATATCTTTTCTATTTAAAAGATTTTGTTAGCTTTATTTAAACAAGATATTTCGAAAATTTTATCTATTGCTTAATAGATATTTCTTCAATCTCGTAATAACTTTCGTAGTTTGAATTGCACAGTCTTCAAGACAACACTTTGACTCGATTTTTCTTCATTTGTATATACTTTTTTTTCATTTAAAAAAGATGTGTTCGAAATAGTTTTTTATGGTGAATATAAATGTTTTTTTCTTAAAACGTGTTAGTTTTTCATATTTTAACACTTATTTATGGTCAAATTTATTACAATTTGGTCTTAAATATGAGGAGGGAGTATTATATAATAATAATAATAATAATAATAATAATAATAATAATAATAATAATAATAATAATAATAATAATAATAATAATAATAATACTAATAATAATACTAATAATAATACTAATAATAATAATAATAATAATAATAATAATAATAATAATCTAATAATATTAATAATAATAATAATAATAATAATAATAAAATAATAATAATAATAATAATAATAATAATAATAATAATAATAATAATAATAATAATAATAATAATAATAATAATAATAATAATAATAATAATAATAATAATAATAATAATAATAATAATAATAATAATAATAATAATAATAATAATAATTATGGCAGTGAGCTTGTGGCGAAGAGAGTGACTAAGACCATCGAGCTTATGGATTTGGTTGCTAGGATTGAGGACCCGCAATGTGAGTTGCTTCTGCTTCGAGCTTGTACTGGTATTTCTAAGCTCTACTTTACCCTCCGTACTTGTTCCCCGGGGAGTTTTGGGTCTGTCCATCTTCGTTTCGATGCAGCGCTGCGTTCTAGCTTGGAACGTATTGTCACCGCGTCTGGGCCTGGTTTTGGGGATTGGCAGTGGCGCCTTGCCACTTTCCCTTTTCATCTTGGTGGGCTCGGTGTTTATGCTGCCGGGGATGTTTTGCACTATGCTTTTTTGGCGTCCCGTTTGCAGTCTGCTGATTTGCAGGCTAAGCTTCTACGGCCTTCTGGTATTGTGGATGCTGGTCCTACTTTCGATGCTGCCTTGCGGGTGTTCTCTGAGACTACAGGTTCTGCCTTTTTATGTGATCCTAGTAAAATCGCTGCCCCTAAACTTATGAAGAAACTGGCAGATATATATTTTGCGAGGATTGCTGCTACTGCGGAATCTGTTTTCTCTTTGACACCGCGCCAGCTTGTGTTATGGAGGTCTCAGTAGGGTACTCACGCCTCTGATTGGTTGCGTGCGGTCCCTATCTCTGGGTTGGGTCAGACTATGAACGGTAGGACTTACCGTAGTGTGCTTGGGTATCGACTGGCTATTCCGTTATTCGGGGTATCTAGGCCTTGTCCTGCCTGCTCTCGGGTTTTGCTGAGGATATTTTTGGGGACCATGCGGTTTCTTGTACTGGTACTGTGGGGGTTAAGCATCGACATAACCTCGTTCGTGACACTTTATTTGACATATGCTATAGGGCTGGTATTTCTACGGGCAAGGAGGTTGATATCGGTTTGGTTGACGGGCATGGCGGGTCCCTTTGTCTTGCGGATTTGCTACTTTATTCCTGGGACAGAGGGCGTGATGTGTGTGTTGATTTGACAGGGTCTTCCCCCTTGACTCAGACAGGGATGTCCGATTTTGTGCCGGGACGGGTTGTCGCTGATGCAGCTCAACGCAAATGTGCTAAGTATGGAGCTTTATGCGCGGCTGCGGGCTATGGTTTCCTACCCTTCTCTTTCTCTTCGCTTGGAGAGCTGGGGTCGGATGCTGTTGACTTGCTCAAGCGGATCCAGAAATTCTCGGTATCTCAGGATGCTAGGGCTCGGGTGGCCGCTTATATCTTTACTAGGCTTAGTTTTGCTATAGCTAAGGGGGTGGGGGCCCAGATTGTCTCTCGGCTCCCCACCAACTTCTTGTAAACTTTTCATTTTATTTTAATGAAAGCTGCGCGCATCTTATAATAATAATAATAATAATAATCCTAAAGATTTGACTGGAAATGATCCTAAAGTTCCTGTTATTGATAGATTGGATGAGGCTGAAGTTTTGCCTGATAATCTTGTTCCTAATAAACCTAAGAAATGGTCTGATTTGGTTCAACCTAAAGCCAAGATTGGTATGAATCTCTCCTTTCATGCTGAGAGTATCACTTGTGATGAAATTAGTATTCCTATGGAAGATTTTCAGGATGAACTTAATTTCTGGAAATTTACTCTTATGGGTAATGTAATTGGATCAAAGCCATCTCTTAAACTTGTTCAGGAATTTGTCTCCAAATCTTGGGGGACTATTGCTAAACATGTGGTTCAATACTTCAAAAAAGGTTGGTTTAGTTTTAGATTCAATTCTGAGGAGGACATGAACAATGTGTTGAAGGGTGGACCTTGGAAAATGGGATCTTATTCTCTCATTCTCAAGCAATGGACCCCCTCTTTCTCCACTGCTATGGATAGGGTATCCATCATCCCTGTATGGGTTCTTTTGCCTGACTTAGACCCCTATCTCTGGTCTCCTACTGTTCTTAGCAAGATTGCAAGCAAGTAAGATAGGAAGACCAATGTTTGCTGACATGCCTACAACTTGTAAGGAGAAGCTCTCCTTTGCTAGGGTGATGATTGAGGTGGATATCTCTTCCAGTTTGCCCACAACTGTTAAGTTGCTGACTCCTTATGGACCTTCTGTACAGAGAATTGAATATGAATGGCTACCATTCTATTGCATTGAATGTGGGAAAATGGGTCATAAATCTATGTCTTGTAAAAGGAAAAAGCTCAACCAGGGTGGAAAGATTGCTTTACCTTGTAAGCTAGGTGGTACCTCAGCTGTATCTGAGGTGGTTGTGAAATCCCCACCTGTAGGGGTTCATACCACACCTCAGAAGGCTGAAAAGCACTCAGAATGCTGCAAGGAGGATGGGGTACAACAAGCTCAAATAGCCTTGAAGAGAGCCTTGTCACCCAAATCATCTCAAACTATTCTCATTTCTAACAGGTTTGCTAACCTGTCAGAGGATTCCTCAATAGAAAAGGATATTGAATCCTTATCTGACAACATTCCTCAGGAAACTGTGGATCCTGGCTCTCTAATGGATAAGGGTAATAAGGAGTCTGGCTTGCTAGGTGATATTTCAGAAGGGGTTGATGCTGTTCAGGTTCTTCCTGATAAATCTCCTCACACTGTAAAGCACCCAGAATGCTACAATGAAGATCAGCTAGAGGATACTCAAATAGCCATGAAGAGAGGGCCTCTACCTGTATCTGATAATGTTGCTTGCAACATTCCTCAGGAGAATGCCACTGTTACCCTATCTGCAGTGATTATTAAAGAGATAAGGCCAGGGGACACTCATCCCCCTATCTCTATATAAATGAGGATTTCTTCTTGGAACATTAGAGGGGGTAATGACCCTCTAAAGCAGCAGGAAGTTCAGAGATTTTTAAGGAATCATAGGGTGGATATTCTGGGTCTTCTGGAAACCAGAATCAAGTATGGGAAAGCTAATAATATCATTAATTCCAAGTTTAGGCAGTTTAAGGTGATTTGCAATTATGAAGCTCATTATAATGGAAGGATTTGGGTCATTTGGAATGCTACAAATGTTTCTATCACTCCTCTCATTATCACTGATCAACTCATTCATTGTGAAGTCACTCATTATGCTAGTAACACTTCTTTTCATCTAAGTTTTATCTATGCTAGTAATAGTGCTATTGATAGGAAGATTCTTTGGGATCACCTTATCACCATTGGCAATTATGGTCAAGCATGGCTTCTCCTTGGAGACTTTAATGTGGTCAGAGACATTACTGAGAAAGATAGCCATTCTATTCCTAACTTTTCTGATATCCATGAGTTCAATGACTGTTTACTCAAATGCAATGTTGATGATATTAATGCTTCTGGTTGTGACATGACTTGGACCAATAAGCAGGATACTAATACCCTTGTTTGGGCTAAGCTTGATAGAGCTATGGCTAATCCCATATGGTTCAATATGTTTCCTGCAACTTCTGCTCAGTTCCTTCCTGCTGGAATTTCTGATCATTCTCCTGCCCTGGTATCTGTTTGTGAGGATACTCATAAGGGTAGTGGTTTCAAGTTTCTTAATTGCTGGGTTAGTCATCCTGATTACCTTGCTTTGGTTAAGGAAGCCTGGATGGAGCCTGTTCAGGGGGCTCAAATTTATAAACTCTTTGCCAAACTGAAAAATGTTAAGCTCAAGCTTAAAGATCTGCATAACAATCACTACTCTAATCTGTCCTCTAGGATTGACACTTGTCTGGCTGAGCTCTACTCTTGTCAGGAGGAAATCCAACAGGATAGATATAATCAGGCTCTTCATGATCAGGAAAAAGTTCTTCTTAATAACTATACTAGGCTCAGGAAAACTGAAGGAACCATGCTCAAGCAAAGAGCTAAAATTGAGCATATTACCTATAATGATGCTTCCTCTAAGTACTTCTTTGGTAGAATACATGAAAGGAAGCAACAGCAAATAGTTGGTCAGATTCGTGATAAGGATGGTAACAATCTGATTGGAGTTGATAATGTGGCAAAGGGTTTTATTGATTATTACAAAGGACTCTTAGGTACCTCTGTTCCTGTTGATCCTATTGATGTTCAATTCATAAGACAAGGGCCTTGTCTTGCTAATGATGATATTCCCCTCCTGATTAAACCTGTGGATTTGATTGAGATTAAGAATGCTCTGTTTAGCATTGGGTCTGATAAGAGTCCTGGGCCTGATGGCTTTTCCTCTGAGTTCTTCAAGAGCTCCTGGGATACTATTGGCCCTGATTTCTGCAATGCTGTTCAGGCTTTTTTCAGAAATGGTAGACTTAGTAAGCAAGCAAATTCTACCATCATTACTCTTATCCCTAAGAAGAAGGTTACCAGCACTGTTATGGACTTTAGACCTATTTCTTGCTGTACAACCTTTTATAAAACTATTAGTAAGATCCTGACTAATAGATTACAGAACATTCTTCCCAAGATTATTGGACCTGAACAGGCTGCTTTCATCAAAGGCAGGAACATTCATGAAAACATCATGATGGCTCAAGCTTTGGTCAAAGGGTATGATAGGAAGTATCTTATTCCTAGATGCCTAATAAAAGTTGATATAAGGAAAGCCTTTGATTCTCTTCAATGGAACTTTATTCACAGCATGCTAGATGCTCTTGGCTTCCCTAACACTTTTACTGCTTGGATTATGAGCTGCATCAGCAGCTCTTGGTTCTCTATCAGACTTAATGGATCTACTCATGGTTTTTTTAAGGGAGAAAGTGGGTTGAGGCAAGGAGACCCTCTATCTCCTTACCTTTTTGTTTTGAGTATGGAATTGCTCTCAAGATATCTCAGGAAAATCTGTATTCAACCTGAGGTTTCTTTTCACCCTAAATGTGCTAAAATTGGACTAACTCATCTTATTTTTGCTGATGACTTGATGATTTTCATTAGAGGTGATGTTCCTTCTGTTAAAGCTGCTAGTACTACTCTATCTAACTTCTCTAAGTGGTCTGGTTTGCATGCTAACATTGATAAAACTGATATCTACATGGGTGGTGTAAGTTCCTTAGTGAGGCAGCAGATCCTTGATGTTACTGGGTTCACTGAAGGGTCTTTTCCTTTTAGATACCTTGGGTTACCCCTGAATACTGCTAGACTCAATGCTGCTACTTACATGCCCCTTCTCAATAAGATACAACAGAGTACCAGTCACTGGGCTACTAAGCATTTCTCTTATGCTGGCAAGCTTCAGCTTCTCAAATCTGTAATTTTTGGTCTCACGAATTTTTGGTGTGCTAATGTCCTTTTTCCAAGGAACATCTCTAAAATCATTGACAAAATGTGTAGGGATTACTTCTGGAATTCTGAAGCTGACAGACATAAGTTCATCTTTCTCAGTTGGAAGAATCTCTGTTCTCCTTGGGAGGAGGGTGGTTTTGATGTGAAGGAGCTCCTTTCTTGGAACAAAGCTGTATTAGCTAAATGGATTTGGCTGATGCACAGAACTGATGATTGCCTTTGGTCTAAATGGCACAAAGCTTATCATTTACAGAACTCCTCTATTTGGGTGACAACTTGTAAGAATCATCATTCTGAGAATTTCATAAGTATTCTTAGAGTTAAGGATGAAATTCTTGCGCAAACTCTCACTTCCAACAATGCTATAGCTCTTCTCTCTTCCTGGGCTCCTCAGGGAAAGTTTAGTACTAACTCTGCATATAACTGGTTTAGAACTGAGAAGATGACTCTAACTTGGGCTTCAATTCTCAGCTCTAAATTCATTGTGCCAAGTCATAGAGTCTTCATCTCCCTTGCTATGCAGAACAAGCTTGCTACTATGGATAATCTGGCCATAAAGGGAATGCAAATCATTAATAGGTGTGTTTTATGTAAGGCTGCAAATGAGTGCCAGGCTCATCTCTTCTTCAATTGTATCTTCTCTAGATTGATTTGGGAAGAGTTAGCTACTTGGCTTGGGGTTGAAGGTGTAAGTGTTGATTGCATTGCAATCCTTAACTGGTGCTCTGCTACATCACATAGGCGCCATTGGAAACATGGTTGGATACTCAGTTGTTTGGCTGCTGCGTGCCACTGCATTTGGCAGGAGAGGAACATCAGACTTTTTAGAGGGTTGGAGCATCCTACTCATCACATTATACATCAAATTAAAGTAGTTGTTAGCACTAGAATTCTTAGCAAAATTCACAAATCTAAATGTAATAGAGCTAGATTTTGTCTTAATGGTTACCAAGATTAGTTCTTGGTTGTAGAGGTTATTCTTTTGTACTAAACCTTGTCCTTTATTTTTCCCTTAATGGATGAATAAAATGGACTATGATTTCTTGCAAAAAAAAAAAAAAAATAATAATAATAATAATAATAATAAAGTATTAACCCAAAAATTTTGAATCTCTTAAATTAAATATTGTCTTAGAAATCTCTTAAAAGTTTTTAGATGTGGTGAATATACTATGTATAAATAGTAAAATTGTCCACATCATAAAATTAACATGAGCTGGGTGATCCTATGATTAAATATAGGAATCATTCTTGCACCTTATATAACAAATTAAAATCTTTTAAGTCTATTAAGTATTGTCTTAGACATCTCTTAAAAGTTTGTCTATTATTATCTTCACAATTGTTAAATTTACATAATCAAAATTTAATTTTAAAAGGTATTATTAAAAAAATTGAAGTATTGTAAAACAATAATTATGAAGATAATATAATTAGATTTGCGGTGAAAAAAACTTTGCAAAGTATAGAAACTCATATTATTTGCACATACTTGGTGTAATTCTTACGTTATGATTGAATTCTTAGATTTTGATAATATTTTTTAAATTAATTATTTTCCTTATAATATTATCAACTTTTCAACATTAAATTCATACATATACTTTCCAAGTTAGAGTTGAACTCTTAAATTTTGATTATATTTTTTAAATTAATTATTTTCTAATAATATTATCAACTTTTCAGCTTTTTAGAAACTCTTTAAATAAAAACTAAATTCATAAATATTATTTGTCCCACATTGAAAAATAATGTAGATGTGATAAATATATTACATATAAATAGCAGAATTGTCCATCGAAAAAATAATAAAGTGGGTAATCTTATGATTATAAATAGGAGTCATCATTAAACCTTAAGTATTAACCCAAAAATTTTGAATCTCTTAAATTAAATATTGTCTTAGAAATCTCTTAAAAGTTTTTAGATGTGGTGAATATACTATGTATAAATAGTAAAATTGTCCCACATCATAAAATTAACATAAGGTGGGTGATCCTATGATTAAATATAG
>JAIUZE010021718.1:0-14198 GCA_022085475.1 Heliosperma pusillum | reverse complement strand
AATAACCCTTGTATTTTTCCTCACAACTATAACGTAATCTATTCAATGTACTTACTCCAATTCTAAATAACCTTTCTGTTTCCCTTTTTCCACAAGAACTATGAAAATGAATTTGGAACACACAAAATATATTACCCCGCATGCAATTGAATACGAACAATACACAACGCACTACCCAACATGCAAATAAAGAAAATAGGGAAGATTGACCGAATTGATGAAAAAAAAAAATATGGAAGTTTATCCAAAATTGAAAGGAGTATTTTTTTTTCATGGATTTGAAAGTAACCCGTGCATTTTTTTTTTTGCAATAGAATAAAACTAGTTTAAGGAAAAATAATGATCTTTGCTATTAAGATTTCCACACATTTGCACCTACTTCAACTAACAGTTAGTCTTCCTTAAGATGACCTCGACTTAATATGAAAAAAAAGCGACCAATTTATTATAAAAAGTTATCTTTTAATGATAAAATAAATGAGTGGTTAATAGGAATACTCTAAATTATTATTGTCATGATCAAAATACTCCTATCTTTATTTTAACTAACAGTATACCCAACTATTTAATTGATTCGCTCATATTGCAATAATGTGACTGGTAACCTGATAAACATGTCATCTTTCCTTTAAAAACCTTTTACCGCATCATTTCCCTTTCTCTTTAATTTTTTTACCACTTCTCTCTTCCCTTTTCACCTTCTTCTGTTAATATTAAAGCTTCTCCATAAAGAGTGTTGATAATCACCATGATTCTTATTTAATTATGCCTAAATCCTCACCATTATTCACTAATATATTGGATTACAACTTTACAAATTGATCAAACTTAAATTATAAAGTACAATTCTCATCCCTAATCATAAAATTTGCCAAATTTTGGGGTAATCAAGCGAAGTTCAATCACTCGTAGCTCTAGAGCCTTATAACAAATCGATTGAGGTATACCCTCGAAATGTTCCCTAAAATGATCGTATGATCCATAATAATAGGCTTCAGATTAATCACTAGTTAACACGTCTCATCCACAACTCACTCTACACTCCAATTTAAGAGTCTAAGACCATCGTTGAGTACTTGATCATACAACTCATAGGAGTCCAAGATTTCGAACTTTTCCATTAACAAAAAGCCAAAGAAACAAACAAAAAAACCCATTCTTTATGCTCGGATTCGTCGCTGGAAACCCTATTTTGATCTTCTCTTTGCTTCAATAGTTGGCATCAATCGAAAATTGTGGATGAAAGTGCCAATTTAGGGAAAACGTTGATTGAATTGAGATGAGATTGATGAATTAGGAGGATTCAGATACATGGAGTAGAAGCCTAATTTTGGATTTATGGTTCGGATTCTTGGTGAATTTAATCTCCAGTTAATTGATTTGTTCCTCTTTAATCCAAATGAATATGATGACGATAATCATAGAGCTTCATTAGAGTAACAAATGAGGAAGAAAAATTAACAAGGGAGAAGAAAATTGGAGAAGTATCTTTGAAATGGAGGAAAGAGATTAGAGAAAATTTGAAAAAAAAATAAAGAAAGAAGATGATGAAGTACATTAACATGTTGTAGCAGACATTACACTAATCTACACCCTTTTAAAAGTTTACAAGGGCTGTTACTGTGCTTAAGAATAGTGCCCTTTCAATCCCTCCCCACCCTTGATTTTCTCTCTTTCAATCCTCACCCTCCATTTTATTCTGAACTTTCTCATTTCATTCTCCACCTCTTATCCCTTTGATATACTGCTCACTACCTTTTTCCCAAACAATCTACACTTCACTGCATCTCAAATGGCGATTCATTTCCATCTTTATCATCTCTTCTCTTTCATCTTTTTCCTCCACAAATGATGATTCATTTCTCTTCTCTATCTCCGTCGCTGAACAAATCGTTTTCCCACTTCCAGGTTTGTTATGATTACATTCAAGTGTTATTCTTCTTATTATTGTTACTGTTGCTTTGATTATTGTTAATATTACTACTATTACAATTATTGTTAGTATCATTGATTTGATTATTATTATTATTATTATTATTATTATTATTATTATTATTTATTATTTGTTACTGTTATTTTATAATTCCTATTTGGGTGGAATTACGGTATTAATTTACCTTGACTATCTCTATTGTGCTTTCTTACAACATATTTAATTGACGGGTTTTGACTGGGTTTCTCGTTTCCCGTTAGCGTCTTTCTTCTTTCTACTTTTCGCTGTTAATTATTTTCAATCTTTGTTTTCTTGATTGTTATATTGATATTTTTATGTAATTCTGGGTTTTAATCTCATGTGCCTTGATTAGCGTTGTGGCTTGATTGTGTTCATTTGTTTGCATCTTTCCATTGTCGTTGTTCCTTCTTCTCGTTGTTTATTAATTTGATTTCTGTTTTCTGGGTCTGTTATATCAATTATTTTATCGTCTTTCTTATTTTCTCTTGTGCCTTGTTGAATTTTATATGGCGCTAAACATTGCAGCTTTAAGCGCCGCCTTGAAGGAGCAATGACTTAAGCTTCCCAAGACGGCAACGCTATACATCAACCCCAACAAAGCATAGGTCATGATGTAATTCGCTTAATTACTACTGTTTTTAAAATGGGTTTTGTGCTCATATACCTTACAATATCGCTTCTGCTACTGCTTTGTTTTTGTTTTTTTACGTATTTCCATTATTGTTTTTCATTCTTCTCATTGTTTATTATTTTTAACTTTGTTTTTTGCGTTTGCTATTTCTGTTATCGTCTTTCTTCTTTTCCCTTGTGCCCTGTTGAATTTTATGGTGCTAAACATTGTAGCTTTCATCGCATCCATGAAGAAGTAATAGCTTGAGCTCGGATTTAGAGCCCTTGAATCTGACACTAATTTTCTCTTGTGCCCGTTGAACTCTATGCTGCTAAACAAATGCAATGTAATTTCACTCAAACTTGTACCTCTTGTACCTCTATGCTGCTCGGATTTAGAGCCTCTTGTGAGGCGTTGATGTTAAGTAGACATGTTACACTTGGTAGTTTTTGGATTTAGTGGGCATAATGTTGTGAGTGTTTGAGTGATCACTAATTGCCTGCCTATTGAGTGCATTGTTTTGGAATTATGCTTGATTAGATGGATATTCGGGTTGCTTGTTTATCTTATGGCCGATGTTTGTATACAAAAGTCAGACGGAAGGGAAAAGCTTAATTTTCTTTCCGTTATCTTATGTGTTGTATACAAAAGCCGAGGGAAGGTACAAGGATAATCATCTTTCTGAATTTTAAATTCTATCTCGATCGTTGTATCGAAACGAGGTCTAAATATTTGCATTGGGTTATGTCTTTTCCGAAATGAGCCCATCACTAGCATGTTCGAATACCTTAGACTCGCATATCTAATTTTCTGGTTTTTGGTCAGGAGAACTCAGAATTTCTATTAGTTAAATGGTGTAAGGGATTTGAAAATTCAAATGATGTAAGAAAATGACGGAAAGCTGGCAGTGAGAAGAAAAGGAAGGATTAGCTGAATGAGCAGTTCTTTCACTTGGGAAGTACACTTGGTGATTTAGTATTTTTCTAATGCTTCTTTTACTTTAGCTTAACGTCTGGGCCTCAAACATGCAAATCATTATATTAGTGTGTCGTCTAAGTTGTTGTATTCTTGGGGTTTTACAGCGCTCTATCGTTATCTTATTGTTCCGTGAAAGGAGTTGGGACTTAAGTTATGGCTCTTAGGATTGGTATAGATGTGCTCAACACCCTGCTAAATTAGTGGCTACTGTGCTTGGCAATCCCTTGGTGTTGACAGTTTCTAAGACTAGCATTTATGAAAAGTACTGGTGTTGTATTTAGAGTATTGTATGGGTTATGAAATACGATGAATGCCTGGTGGTTTCTTTGTTGAATGCTCTTTAGTTTGTTCGCTTCTTTAACTGTGTGTTCAGTGGGTTATTCGTGTGAAATAATGGTAGGTCGAAAGCTGTTGGAGTACCCTTTTTTTTGGCTATTCTTGGCTACCCCCCCCCCCCCCCCCCCCCCCCCTTTTTTTTTTTTTTTTTTTTTCTATAACCCTTTTTTTGAGGTAACTTGCTGCCTCTGTTATTTGCAGCGGTATGAGTACCCTGTTGAATTTCGTTCCATTCGTTGGTGGGCGATTTGGCTATGGTCTACCCTGTGTTTAGTGCTTCCCTGTTGCAGGGTTAATTTGCCAGTCAATGCTTTGATTTCAATGGGTTTAGTACTTCCCTGTCAGTTTGCTATGTTCTTCCATGTGTTTGGTGCTTCCCTGTTTGCTATAACTTGTATCTTTATCTACTTTTATTATGTTTTCAATGGGTTTTCCTTCCTGCAATCTTCATTGCAATATTTTAAAAAATAAAGATACTCAAAAATTTAATATTTGGCTACTTTTTGTAATTTTTCTTTTTTACTTCTATGAGTGGGTAGCTAAGGCTGGCTGACATCTAAATCTCCATAGTATTGTTTGCATGGTCTTTTTATATCCTTGAATGAAGTTTATTTTATTGATAAAAAGCATATGATAATGTGAACATAGGCTTGTGGTTCTAATGTTTATATACTCGGTGCTATTTGTTTTTGTTGCTTAGGCTACGAGGTTGTAGATTGTTACAAATGATGACAGCCTTTCTTTGTGGCATCACGTGTTCACTTACATTCACCCCACTATTTATTTGATACTCGTCATAGATTTTTATTCACAATTTGGTTGTTCTTTTGGCCACATTTTGAAGGCATAAAAGAAGGCGGCGTAGGGGAGAAGGTAGGGATAAGAGGAGGAAGAGGCGGGGGAGTGGCAGTGTAAGGGAAAAGAAGGGGGGGATGATTAAAAGTGGTCTGTTCCAATATGGGTTTCTAAACCTGCTCAAACATGTTGGGAAGGGGGATAGCAGAGGAGGAGGAGAAGGAGGGAGGGGGGGTTTGAGGCGAGGAGGAAGAGAGAGGGGGCGTATCCGCATATGGACAAGGAACGGAGAAGGAGGAGAAGAAGAGGATAAAGAAGCGGCGGTGTAAGGGAAGAGGAAAAAGAATGAGGAGGAGTGAAGAATGTTGATTTGAAACGGTTTTTTTTTCTTTAACATAAACGGATTTTAATACAAATTAATATTGTGTTAAGTAAATTCCTATTATTTGCGTGTTCTTGGCATGTAAGTCTCATACATATGACTCTGCAAGGATAACCACCGTTCCTTAGAAATAGCTTCTTCTAAGTGCACCCCCACCCTTCACTTGCCCCTTAGAATCCTGACCTTTCGTTTCTTTTAATTTACTTTTCCCCTTTTGATGCTTTGCCTTTCATGTTTCTTCTGCTCATCTCCAGTCTCCCTCCTTATCTCATTTTCGATTTTAATTCAACTAAATTCACATTGCCTTTGGTTGAGACCTGTGTTCGTTTTGGGTGTCTAGGCAACACCAACGCACTTTAGCTCAAGATCATCATCGCACTTCAGCTAGGGATCATCATCGCACTTCAGCTATAGGTTCGATACTTTTTACATTTAACTACATTGATCCACTATTGCTCATAGGCATGTTCTAACTACATTGATCCATTCTTAGTTCAATATATCCTGTAATTTTTAAATCAGTTTTCTTTCTTTTTCCTTGTTGCAAAGGCTGGTGCCTTCTTTTTTGTTGTTGCTGAGTGCTGACAGTGTGACATGCTTATGAGCCCTGGCGACTTCTGGGATTTGGCGCCAGCTTTATTTACAGGTATGCTTATTGGTGGTATTCTGAGATGGTTTTTTTTGCTTGTATTTTATACCGTGCTTTTATAATATCGTATTATAGTGGATAGGTGATGATGTGGTTTTGAGGGGGATCTAGGTTGAGGTTTTTTGTTGTACTTCATGTTGTTTTGCCCCTTGTGATAAGAGTTGTTACTTGGAGATTCTTGGTGAGTTGTGTGATTCTGACTTGATTCAGGTTACAGGCTACCATATCATGTACCTCCATTCACGTGTTGTATAAGCTGTTGTATCCTGCAGTTTTTACACCGTTGCGTACGTGGAAAAGACATGGAGCTTGCATCAGTTTGATACTTCCTCTTTCACCGTCCCTGGTCATTACCTACTTCATATGATGGACCAATATCTCACCAAAAGACAGATTTATGGGCTCAATATCAGATCATGGCTTAATTGGCTTAGATCTTGACAGAGAATTTTCTTAGCTGACTTTATATCATAAAGGTCATTTTGCTACTGAACTAATGTTATGGTTCTAAGTAGTTTTAATTCAGTTTTATGTTGCAAATGCATCTAGGAACATGATGTGGCTGAGATGAATAAACGTGCATTCAAAGCTCAGCAGGAGCCAAAAGAAAAACATGTATTTAATTGTCCTTTCGAGAAGTGTGAGAGTTGAAAGCATAGTTTTGTAGTCTTGCTGCCTCACTGTGATTTTATCTTTTGATGTTTTGGAGACTAGCTGATGACATGGACGGGGAAATGAACAGATGGGGGGCTTGAAAAGAATGAAATTTACGAGCACTAGCGCCATTTTTACTGGTAGAGTGTATTATTGAATTAATGAGTTGCATTATAAATTAGATTACTTTGTGTTTATATATTCTTGCCTTAATTTGACAAATAGTTTCAAAATTAATCCTTACGGGTTGTACTTTTTTTTTCCAGCTAAGCACGACGCTTGGCTACTTCCCAATAGTATTATATATCGGTTTTGAGTGAATATGTCTTCATGGTCTCTTCTTGGTAATTGCACTCTGTAAATGCAACTAAAACCACTTCAAAAGACGACACCATTAATCGCCATAATCTTGATGACTAAGTTGCGCTGGGTATTTAATACCTTAATTGAAACCCACGAAGTTTTTTATTTTTCTCCCATATCTACATGACTCATGGCTTTGACGATTTTCATTAAGAACATTAAGGGTCTGAATTGATGTTGATTGTGTGGGTACTTATAAGCTTATGTGTTTAAGATGGTTATTGATTGTGTAGGTTTTTGGAGTTAACTTGTCAGAGTTGTTGTACTCGTTCACCTTTGCATTCTTTTCGATTATACTTTGTTGGTTTGAGATTTGTAGAGGGAGTTAATCCGTATGCTGACTAGCCTTAACTTTGGCTTTAATTTGTTGACTTCAGTTCGGAAGGTGGTTGTTTGTGTGCTGATCTCGTCTTATTTTCTCCATCTACTGATGCTAACCTCGCTCACTGTTTTAAATGCATTGTTTTTTCAAATTTGTAAATGTGTGCCTTGTTATCCGAAAAAGGCACTAAATACATATCTATCTCCCTTCTCCCTATGACTTAGAATAACACATCTTTCGGTTTACCATTTATGCATCCTGTGAACCAATTAGAAGACTCGTGTAAGTTCGGAGGAGGTCTTGCGGCATTAGGAAGTCGTGAATTTGACATTCACCATGGACACCAAAATTGATACGTTGATAGCTTAATTGTGTATATGTTTCAGGATTCTTTTACAGAATGAAGAAGAGCTCAACATTTTTCAAGAAGATGTGGATGCCGGCTATAAAGATAGTAGATATATTAGTCAAAAATCGGGAAGAGAACAACTTGCCTCATCTTTAAAGATGAATGCCAAATAGGCCTTCCGTATGTAAATTAATTAAAATCTTTGTATCAATAGTCACATGAACTTTATTTAGTTCCCTTGACTTCCAGAGGAGCATAATATAATGTCGAGGTTAATTTGTTTTAGTAAGTTGCGATCTATACGATTTCATTTACTCCTAGAGAAAGCAAATTTGTAGTGTAGTAACATTTCCAGGTGCTACTTTTACAGATAAAGTATGAGTTACTATCTCTAGATTACGTGTTTCATAACTTTTCTTTGATAAGCCACGACATGTATTATGTTTGGGCCAAACGTTTAAAAATATATGATGACAACGTACCGTTTTGTTTTGATATTTCCAAACTTCTTCAACATACCATTTAGCCAGATTTAGCCAAAAAATATATGAACCATGAAACCATTTACTTCAACGTGCCATTCAACGTTTAAAACGTTTAAAATTATACGATTGCTCATGTACTACTTTAAAAGAATGCGTGCCATTCAAAAGCATTCTACATTTGATTTTGGATTTCATATTTACTATACCAAGCAACTTTTTGATAATGCAGTTAACATGGTGGAAGGCACGGTTGAGTGGTTGACTTTATTCACATTACCTCGTCATTTTGTAGTTTATGTAGTGAGCACTGCTTGTCAAAACCCGTAAACAGTTAATGTTGGCCAATGTTATAACAAGCACGCGATATTCACATAAAACAGTCTAATACCCCGCTAGCAAGTTTAGTTTAGTAATAGCTGCCCATAAGTGGTGCTTTAGTTCCACCTTGTCCTATAATTAAATTTCTCAAACCACCACGCTATTTGCACTGTAATTAAATTTCTCAAACCACCACGCTTCCAACAATCCTCCCCAGTTTATATAGTCGATCTATGTTTAGGCCAGTTAAAAATACATTATCAATCACGCATTTATCTTTATCTAATAATTCCTAAATAATGGCGTATACCGTTTCGCCAAATTGGGGCACCGCGCCCGATAGGGCGCGAGCAACAACTAGTATTTAAAAAGCCGTTCAGTAATGGCCTTAACACAAACAAAAAGCGGTTCATAGAGTATCACTATCTTTTGTTCACGTCATTTCAATTGTTATCTATAACGGTGTAGGGTGCTAGGGCGACACCCGGTGTTACCGAGTTTGAGTAACACCCTAATTAAAATAATAAAATTAATATGAAGATAATTTCACATTTAGATTTTGCGCCAAAGGCATAAAGGGTGAATATGTAATTAAACTTTGCAATTATAAATTATGGTTAAAGCTTGAAGACACAATCACTAATTAACTAATTACTGTATCAATATTGATAACAATAGAGATAATCAAACACATTGACATTCACGTGACACGACTAGTGAAATTCAACCGATGTGATTAATATAATTTACAGGTTAGGATTCTATTGTATTTTGATAGATGATTAGGACTTCATCCAATTGTTAATGATTGTAAATTAAACAAACGATGAACTAGTAATGAGCAAGTGGATGATACATATGCATTTATACTTTACCCAAGTGACGTTTATAATTAAATTAGTGCACTTCATATTAATTTTGTTTTGCAAATTGATTTTCCAAGTATGGAGTACCACACCATTGATGTCTTGATGACTCCAACGAGATCCAGAGGAAATTAACATACCTTGTAGTGTACCACATATATAAAAACCAGTTTAGTTAGGCTCCTTATTTTTAGTATTCAGTTAGGTAGATGTAGCTTAATTTAAATTTCCAACAATACCCTTTTGTATATTAATCAATTTAAAAATTTAAAACTTTAAAAAAAACCACAAAAATGAAGTAAATTACAATTATGCCATGGGTGTTACCCAAAATGAGTGACACCGGGTGTCGCTATCTCATTTTCCTATATTATATTATTAATAGAGAATATACATTTAATTTGTTACTTATTGACAACAACATCACTATTTTTATTTAATTTTCCCAATGCAACATGATTAGAGTTTGAGTTTGTATTTAAGGCCTTCATTTATATTAGCTTGGTTTATCTTAAAATAAAACAAACGTAAATTTTATGCTAATTAGTGTCATTTTCATCGGAGCAACATCATTCATGGGTAAATAAGGAAAACAAAGATATACAAAATTTTAAGTTTTATGCATATTGTTATGATGTATACTTACGAGTATTTCTTCATGATATGTTGAAAATACTTTTGCCAAATCTTTTATCCAATGAATAACAGTAATATGAATATCTTTTTCTGTAGTGTGTGTAATTCTGCCAAATAATATCAAAACATCACAAGTTTATGATATGAATCGTATTGTGATCTTTTATAGTATACAATAATGTTGACTTAATTGTAACAAGTTCACCTGAAAATATCTTGAAGATGATTTATTTCTTCATCATTAGGCGCTTCAAGAATCTAGTATAAGAAAAAAATAATGTCACAAGTTTTATCGTTTTATATGAGTTTTATCACATAATTTTAATTTTATTCATAAGAAAATAATTAGTTTATAGAATTTACCATTGATAAGAGTATCCTCTCAATAACTTCACTTTGTAAAAATACCTCGTAAAAACTAAGTTCTTCATTGGCATAATTTGCATGTTTTAAGTCAAAATAAGAAACCTGGATTAATGAATAATAGAAATATTAAAATTAACAAAAGTAGCCAAGAAAACGTGCATAAATTTTAATCAAACCTAAATTAAACTTATTCGAAAAAGACATTAACGCTATTATTTTAGTAAAATGATCATACTATCGTAATGTAGTTAAGAAAGTAATTAATTACCTAACAAAATCTGAAGATTTTAATTTCAAGTTCTTCAATTAGAGTGAAAAAAAATCAAAGTAGTTTGATTGTTAATCCAAAATAATGGTTTTCATAATAACTTAAATCATTAATCCAAAATAAAACATAAAGATATTATCAGAAGAAGAATGATAAATGAGATCGATGCCATTTATCATCATGTATTCATGTGTAACAATTGAATGTTCACACATTCTCAATGAAGACGGGTCGAATTTCCGGTCATAAGGAGGTAAGAGGGAAGCCAAGTAGGGATCCATTTGGTTCTCCACTTGTCCTCCCACTTGTCTTCCCACTTATCTCTTTGTTAGTTCAAATAATTTTTAAAGACATTAAGTAGACAACAATTATCAATTAAAATTTAATTTGACCTACTTGTGAACCCAAGTTTTTTTTATTAAAGGGTTTGATATGTCTTTATAGTTTTAAATTTACTCTTTTAGACATGCTAAGAGTAGCAATATATAAGTGTAATTCGTTGTAAGAGGCAAATTTTTTCATGTATTTTAGTATCTTTTCTAAGATGCATTTTTAGAGATTTTCGGGTAATAGAAATAAAAAATATTAACTATTGATTTTGTGATTTGGCGTGGCGAATGCTACATCCCTTGCTAATATGTAGCTTCTCTCGATCTGTTTGTCAGGTTTACAATTTAGATAGAATGTTTACCAAACATTTAAATTACAAGTGACCTTTAATAACCTTTATTATTTATTACTTCGTATCAAGTATTTAAAATATATCTCATTCGACTTACTTCTATTAATTCCTTATCAGCTTCCATGCTGCTTTTGTCGTGTGGTTGAAATACTTGACGGTTGTCATCATTGCTAAAATTTTGAGTCATTCGTTGATGAATTTGCAAAAGTAATCCCAACAACCTTTGTAAGAGCAAAACTCTTTCTTTCCCTCGACATGAAATAAAATCGTCTTCCAATCTTTTCATTTCTTGCTTAAAATTTTGTCGACTTTGACTTACCTGAAATATACTATTTGAATTATTAATAATATCAATAGTTTCATTCAAATTTTTATAGTAAAATCAAACTTGTTTTTTTATTGTAAAATACAAGCAATATGTATAATGACAAATTTTTAGATATAAAGTAGAAGATTGGATGAAAATAATTCAATGATGCAATCCCTATCACCCTATGAAGCCATTATGGGTAAATAGTTTCAAACAAGCCCAACTTTCAAAATTAGTTTAGATATGAACCCGTCTTGAATTTCACATGATTATAAGCTTTCAACACATTTTATCCGTACTTTGCCTATTTTTGTATATATATATATAACATTGTAACAATTTGTACACGTAATTTATATTATAAAATAACATCTAAATTTCAACATGAATTTTCAACATGAATTTATATTATAAAATATTACTCTGTATAATGAAAACAAATATAAAATTCGACAAAATATAAGAAAGAATTAAGAGATAGAATTACAATACGATCTTGAAGAAGGTTTACACTGCTCGAAACCACATGACCAGCATGAAGTACTACATTATCGACAACATTACGAATGCGTGAGAAGTTGGCCTTTTTCTTATTTTCTTCCTCTATAACCTTATTTACTGCTAATTTTAACCACGACATTTTATTAACTAGTTGAAGATGAAGCTTAAGAAAACCTAACTAGGTATTTTTATGGATATACTTTAGGAAATAACAATTAAGGGAATGAAAAAAAATGCAATTAATATGAACTAAAAAAGGATGGGTGGTAGAAATGAATTTTTGGCCCCCATAATTTGAGGAGTGAAACAAAATTTAGAATACTTATCTACTAAATTAAGAAAATGCAATTACAATTATCTTGATCATTTAGTGATTAATTAATAATTGTATAAGTTCTAGTGTTCTAAATCACTAAGACAGTTGATCTTGTTTCAGACGGACGATTTTGGTCTGAAGCAATAAGACGGGATTTTGTAACCGCTATTGAAAACAAGTTATCATAAAGTGTGGTTACATTTTACCAAAAAATGGCAACATAATCCCGTCTTATTTTTCAGACGGAATTTGCAAAACTCAGATTCTAAGAGTTAACACGACATCTAGATATATAATTAGTCTTGGTACTCATGAATTCGTAGGTCCTTGTCTAACATACATGTGTGACTAAATCTTTAATATGAGTGTTACTTCTAGTAATTAGTTAGTTCCCGTATATGGTAACCCCTCCGATTCACTTCAATGGTAACATTGAGCTTTTGACACTATTCATGTATGTGGATAATCTTTAGTATTAATCCTAATATATAAGAGAAAACATAGTCATGTAAAATCTTGTTTGATTTATCATCATGAATGTTACAAGAATATCAAATTTTTATAATTTTTTAATAATGTGTAACTAATTAAAGATATTCACGTTGCAAAACGTGTCTCGACAAGTGTTAAAGCCCAATATTACCATTGGAGTGGATGAGAGGGAGTATATAACTTGTATACAAAGTTTTTTTTTTGAAAGGGCGTGTAAATTGCTAATTTGCTTTAATTGTACTAAGAACAATTGCAATGAGAGGTTTTTGTATTGAGTTTGTTAATAAGAACCTTTAAAAAAAAGTTGGTCTCATTGCAACATAAAGTTTGTTCTTATATCTAAGAACTTGGTTTGAAAATAAGAAGTGGTTCTTCAAAAAATAAGTAATTGATGATTAAATGAAAAGCATTAAGTAATATAGTGTGGGTCAACTGAAAAACTTTATTTAAAGTTCTTCCATTGTGACAAAAGGTTATTAATTTTTGAGTTTGTCGAAAGGTTTTTTTGTCAAACACAATCTTTTAAAAAAAATTTCTTCCAAACACTACCTTTAAAAAAAACTATTTTCAAACACAACCTTTAAAAACCATTTTTTGTCCAGACACGACAATTTGGCCGGATTCCGTCCACTTAATTGATTTCCGGCAATTAAAATGTATGACACGTGTGAAACTTGTTTGACTTTCTGTTTTGTTTTCCCTTCATTTCACCTCCCCCTCCTTTTCATTTTTCATCCATTTATCTATCAACATCTTTCTATTTAATACCCACCAAACACTCTTTCTCTCCCTATCTTCATCTTTCTCACCTTTAAACCAACCCCTTTAAAATTGTTATGCATTAATAACGTCTAGTAACATCTCACTTTCTTCGTCAACAACTCCGCTTCTCAAACGACGTTGTGGAATTTCTTCCTCTTTCAAAACTTCTATGACTGAAAATGTAGAAGGTTTTTAACATGTAAGTTTTATCACCCGGAAACTAGAATGCATGGTTACAACTATTTCAAGTGGGTTGACGATCCCATGAATGAAGTTGAGGGTTTCAAGTTGGAAATTGTGGAACAAAAAATGAGATTGGAACGTTAGATGACCAAAAGTGTTGTTGTGAAGCTAAAATTGAGGAAATGACGGTGAAATTGAAACTTCTAAGGAAGAAGAATAAAAGTTGTATTAGATTGCATGTGAGTTCAATCAGCAAAAAGCAAACACTAAGATAATTTTTTAGCAAAAATCCCCAATCAGTTTGATTGCATGTGAGTTCAATCAGCAAAAATTCCCAATCAACAAAAATCATCAATCAGGTTTCTTTCGATAAACACAAGATAATGATCTATATTTAAGTGATTAATAT
Source organism: Heliosperma pusillum (assembly GCA_022085475.1). Classification (NCBI taxonomy): domain Eukaryota; kingdom Viridiplantae; phylum Streptophyta; class Magnoliopsida; order Caryophyllales; family Caryophyllaceae; genus Heliosperma; species Heliosperma pusillum. The sequence goes on along the minus strand of JAIUZE010021718.1, from coordinate 212 downwards.
GTAAAAAGCTAACAGTTACATAGAGATTAAAATGTTTTTGTCAAAGAGAGAGGTGAAAAGGAAGAGTGAAAGTGAAAAAATATAGAGAGGGAAATAAATTGTTCACATATGATAACCTAATTAATGTTGACTCATCGCCGGCTTTCTTTAATGTTAGTCAAAGTCCGGCCAAATTGTCGTGTTTGGACAAAAAATGGGTTTTAAATGTCGTG
>JAIUZE010021717.1:0-25189 GCA_022085475.1 Heliosperma pusillum | reverse complement strand
AAATCACTCAAAAATTCCAAATACGAACGCGGAATTTCAAAATAAGACTCGGAACAAAAATTCCTATTTTAAAAACTTAAGTTCTACTGAAAAGTGTTAGTAAATATTTTTACTAGAAAAATCGGGTACTTTTCGGGTTGTTACAGGTTACTTGCAATACCTTTCCTTAACTCGTCCTGACTTAGCCTTTGCTATTAATAAACTAGCCCAGTTCCTACATGAGCCAAAGGAGTGTCACTGGTTCGCGCTTAAACGTCTGTTATGGTATCTTAAAGGGTCTCATGATCTTGGCCTCCAATTACATGCTCACACACCTCCTTCCATTCATGCGTTTTGCGATGCTGAATGGGCGGGCGACAAAGATGGTTATATTTCTACTAACGGGTACATTGTCTATCTTGGTCGTAATCCTATCTCTTGGGTATCTCGCAAACAACGTACAAATTGCCCGTTCGTCAACAGAGGCGTAATTTTGAGCAATTGTTGATGTCACGGCTGAACTTCTATGGGTTCGATCTTTACTTGCTGGATTAAGTGTGTCGTGTCCTACTATTCCCGTGATCTACTGTGACAATCTTGGTGCGACTCACTATTCCGAAAACCCTGTCTTTCACTCCCGTATGAAGCATGTTGCCCTTTCGTTCAACTTTGTTCGGGAACATGTTCGTAACAAAGACATCCGTGTTCAACATGTGCACACCAATGATCTACTGGCGGATGCTTTGACAAAACCTTTACCGCGTCCTCGTTTTGCTTCGTTAATATCCAAGATTGGTCTAACGACTTTCTAAGGATGATAGATGAGCTATTTACATCTTTCGTTTTTGACAATGTAGCAAAATTTTCTAAGGATGATAGCTGAGGTTACGGATTAAGGATTTCCGATAGACGCTAACAAGGTTTGGTTCGATTCGGTGGATGGATACAAGAAGGGCCAAGTCTTTGGGTTAGGAACCGCCGCCTCACTATATTACACGCCCCCGGCGTCATCATCGTCGAGAGGTAGTTCTTCCGCCTCCCAACCATATATCCCTGGTGTTCTAAGTCAAACAATAGAAGCACGTGAGAGGGAAGCCGAAGAGTTTAGAAAGTATAGAGAGGAGGTGCAGCAAAGGGAAGAAGAAGCTCGCAAGAGGGAAGAACTTTACATGAAAAATAGAGAGGATCTAAGGCAACAAATCATGGCTAGTCAAGAGGCTAGTACGCGTGAACGAGAAGAAACAAGGAGCCAAATTGAGGCCTTAACCAAACTATTTGAATCTCAAACCCAATACCAATGCAACAATAACACATGGGATTTCCCTTATAACCCAAATAACGATAACTCTGGTGGAGGCGGAAATGGTTTTCAAGTTTAAACTACGGTAGTTGGTTTTATAAGACATGGTTACTTGTTATGTAAACTTTAGTGTGAATTAAGGTTGTGTAAGACATGTTGGTAGTTGGTTGTCTTGGTTGTAAGATTACGTTGACCTTTTTCTAATTTGAAAGACGGTTTCTGGTTCCAAAGAATTGTGTCCGAATGCATTTGTATATGTTTTGAAATATTTGCAGGAAATATAGCAAATAGGGGAGCAATAGATGCAAAAACTAACCAAATCGTGTACATTTGATACCGACCGATTTAAGGCAATACCGACCGACGCACAAAAATTAGCGACTGACCCATAATAAATACCGACCGACTACCGTCTAAATAACCCCTGTAAATTATAATGTACCAACTGGTAACGACCGACCAAATCCCATACCGACTGGCTGTCGGTCGGTAATTACCAACCGATTAGGTAATTGTCGACCGATTGGTTATTCATATTGATCAAGTCAATATGATTTGGCACCGACGGATATATTATGTACCGACTGAGATGTCGGTCGGTAGCCTTCCGACCGCATTGTCATCGGTCGGTAATTACATATTACCGACCGAATTGTTTCAGACGCTACGGAGGAAATAACGGTCGGTAAGCTGTATTACCGACCGATTTTTACATTTAGCGACCGCTAGAGACGGTCGGTATTGGACCTGATTCTTGTATTGCGTATCTTTGTAATATATTGTTATTGCTTGGTTTCCGAGTTCGTAAGATTGTGTAATATTGTGTCTCCATACTTTAACCTAGATTGATTGTATTATAAATAGGTTGTATTATTATCAAGCTTAAAACGTATCTCTTCTTTATTCTTACGTGTTCATCTTAATAGGAGTATATATAGATTACATATCATGTGAGAAATCAAATTACATAAAGTAAATAATAGACCACAAAGCCCAATGGACATCCACATATTACGTTTCATAACAATTTTTACCAATTTGTCCAAACAACATTTATTTTTAACTAATTTGTCCAAACAATTTTTTTTTTTTTTTACTAATTTGTCCACAACCCCTAAATTTTTTTTACCAATTTTTCAACTTGGCCGAGTTTTATTATCAATATTGTACATTTTACCAGGTGCGAGTTGTGTGACCAATGAATTATAGAGACCATCTGATATTTTAGGGCTTGTACGAAAATTAAAAGTAGGGCCCTATATAACTTCACAACTTATTTAAGCTGATTTTACGGCAATTTATCGTAAAACACAAATTTTGCACAATTTATGTTTGGATTCATTTTAAAAATATACTAGTTTTGGCCCCGTGCAAATTGCACGAGCATGCTCTTATAAACATTTTTATCATTTGAATTATTTAATCTTTTAAGTTTTATCTCGTTATATTTACACTTTTTTGTACTCCTATATGCAGACCTTCATCTTCTAAATGCACTTTGGTAATAAGTATAGTTCATTCTTTAAAATTCCTAAATATGTGACTTTCTTAAAAAGAAATGTTTGGTACAAAATATTACTATAGAAAATCTTATATGGAATTGTTGTACAAAAGTTTCTGTATTGAATTATCAAATGAAAGCATAATTTGAAATTTTTTGTTATACAAACTTTGTTTTTAATTTGTAATTTTTTTCATTATAAATTTATGGGTAATGTTAAATACAACTTTTAGGGTTGTAATAAGGATTTAAAAGATTCTAAATGTGGTATTAACTTGAGAAATGAGAATTAAATTACACATTATTCAATGCAATTAATACAAAATATTAGAAATATATTTTCTCTTATAGCTTCTTAAATACAGCTTTTAGGGCTGTATTTATCATTTTCCAGAATTAATAATCATAGGTCATTTTGTATTGATCGAATTGTTTTTTTTCATAAAATAAACTAAATATGGACTGTTGAATTTCAGGGGGGGAAAAGAAGCAAAAACTAAACTACTACAACAATTAGTAATTTGGCATAATCAAATTATTCACATCTTAATCATGCATGTATAGTATTAGAGAATATATTTACAGTGCTAATAATGTTTAGTTTTGATAATAAGATGGAGAAAGGGAAAAAAATGGAGCATGAACGTGGTGTACAATAGGAAACTTAAGTTTGTTAACTGACAATAATTTCAGTGTTGTGTGACGTGGCTTAATAATAGAGCAATATTTGTTTGTGTTTTAATATATAGAGGATTAGTGTAAAACTGCCTTAGACAAGACTAACCCATATCGTAAAACTTTACGTTGAAATAAGTCAACTTTAGTACATCTCACAGATTTTAAAAAACATTTACAATGGCAGTATTGAAAGAATAGTGTTAAATGGATCCCCCAACTACTTGCCCCCCCTGTTTTCTCTTTGGGAAGGGGCTTGACCCGTTAAGCTTGATACGGATCAACTCGTCTTAAATAAGACTTGTTGTATTTAAAGAATAGTGTTTTGTATAAGTTGGTGAGTATTGTCTTAAGAAATTCCTCCTTTATTAATGTGTGTGTGTGTATATATATATATATATCGATGACTTATATTGAAGATTGATTACAACTTGTCTGCCCGTTTACGGGCCTAATAGCTAGGGGTGTTCACCTGTTCAAAACCGGACCGAATCGGAGTGGATAACCCTGCGGGCCGGATAACCCCTTATCCCAAGACCGGAGACCGGACTAGTTATGAGGGGACCCTGACCGCAACCCATAAGATCTGGTTTTTTCCGGGTTGGGATCGGACTGGTTCTACTTTAAAAGGGAAAATTGAAATTTTTTTAAGTGTGGACCGGACCGAAGATCGGTCACTATATTTTTTGGGACTCGTGGACCGAACCGAAATCTATCCGGTCTGGACCCGACCTTTCAAGGTCGGTCCAATTTGCCGATCTGGGCCACTTTTAAACACCCGTACTAACAAACAATAATGGGCAGGCAATAATAATGTTACTACATGTTTTACTAATGTCATTCAAGTTGTTAAATACTCCGTAGTGAATAGTTAGATACTGATATACTCGTTAGCTCCTTCAATCTATATCAAAGGTAACACTTACCTTATTCGGTTCATCCAAACCAGACTATCCATTTTTTTTGGTAAAACACATTACTAACCCTCATACAACTTCATTATTTACATATAATGCCATCATGTTTGTGGCCCTCTTTTAATTAAATTACAAGTGGAACTACCATATTTCTAATACTAACGTTATTTTTTCCAATTTTTCTTTAAGACATGTGTCCCCTCGAATATTACCTTTGATTTGAATGAGAGGGAGTAATAATGAACTTATAAATAAATGACATTAACAAATGCGGTTGTGACATTATCCCTTCTCCCACAATTGTACGAAATCAAAAAGTTACCATCAAAGGTCATTAAAAAAAAAAAAAAAAAAAGTTACCATCAAAGGAAAGTGTAGAGAAACACCATCCTTTCTTGCTCCCCAATTCAAGCCCCTCTTCACCAATAACACAAATTGAACTATGCTACTAGTTCATTGTTAATTATCCTAATACATGCTTATATAAATGACATTTATTGTTAAACCTCCTCCAAATCTATCAATTTAGACCTAATAATTCCTAATAAAAACCCTAACCAAATCAAAAATGGAGATAACTATCCTAGGAGCATTACTATACATAACAATCTTCTTAATCTCATACTTAATTACTCAACTAATCCTACACAAGTTTCAAAACTTACCACCTTCACCTTTCCCTACAATCCCAATCCTAGGTCACCTCCATCTCCTCAAAAACCCCGACACCATCCACCGAACCCTATTAGACCTCTCCGACAAACTCGGACCGGTTATTCACCTCCAATTCGGTTCACGACGAACCGTCGTGGTCTCCTCGGCGCAAGCCGCCGAGGACTGCCTCCACACAAACGACATCGTTTTCGCCAACCGACCCGTCCTCCTCGGGTCCAAGATCATGGGGTATGATTGCACCAACATGTTGTGGGCCCCATACGGCCCACTATGGCGGGCCCATCGTAAGATTGCGTCAACAGAAATCCTCTCACCTCTTCAAGTTAACGCGCTGTCTGACATACGCGCTGACGAGGTCAACCTGTTACTCCGACGTATCCACGTGGCGGGACCGAATAAAATGTTCGAAATTAAGAATGATTTAGTAGGGTTAGCTAATAATGTGATGATGAGGATGATTGCTGGAAAAACAATCTTTAATGGAAATGATGAAGATGTACAGAGGTTTAATAAGATTTTTACGTTACATGTTGACCCATTTGTTGCCGTTGACTTTTTTCCGTTTTTGAAATATCTGGGGTTAAAAAGGACGGCTGAGAAAAGGTTTGAGAAGAAATTCGTAGGAATGGATGGGTTTTTCCAAGAATTAGTGGATGAACAAAAAAACAAGGAAATGGAGGAATTACAAGGATGTGTTGATAAATGTGGTACAAATAATAAGAAGAATTTGATAAGGGTTTTGCTTGATCTCAAGAAGAAAGATCCTGGGTATGCTACTGATGACATTATTAAGGGCCTCTTCCAGGTAATCTTTCCATCCCAATTATTTGCTCACACTTTTCATTGTACGGTATTTCATTCATTTGTTTATCTTTCTATATTACAAAGGTTTTTATGAGAAATTTGATCTCTTAATGAGACTATTGTGCCACAAATGATCACCACTCTTTTCATGGTCTTCATGCCAAAAGTAAAGGTACACAAATGACCGGGAAGAAAGAAATAAATTGGATAACCATAATGTTGTTTCAAACATGAACACTTGCGAGTGTATATATATATACACGTATAATGATAAATGTAAAATCAACAGATTCTATTACTAGCGGGAACGGAAACATCAGCTAGCACAATGGAGTGGGCATTAGCACTTCTTGTGAATAACCCCAGGGTTCTTCAAAGGGCAAAACAGGAGATTGACAACCATGTTGGTAAGAATCGACTCGTAGGAGAATCAGACCTTGCAGACCTCCCTTATCTACATTGCATAATAAATGAGACACTTCGGATGTACCCACCCGCACCCTTACTTGTGCCTCATGAGTCCTCGTCGGATTGTGTGGTGGGTGGCTATCACATTCCAAAAGGCACAATGCTAAACGTGAACGTCTGGGCCATACAAAATGACCCTAAGATTTGGGACGAGCCAACAAAGTTTAAGCCTGAGAGATTTGAGGGAGTGAAAGGTGATAGAATTGGGTATCAATTCATGCCGTTTGGCTCAGGTAGGCGAGCTTGCCCGGGTGAAAACTTAGCCATGCGGGTTGTTGGGTTGACATTGGGAACCATAATACAATGCTTTCAGTTGGAAAGTGTTGGAGAAATTGACATGGAAGAAAAGGTTTTACTCAACATGTGGAAGGCCAAACCATTGGAAGTCAAGTTTCGTTGTTACAAAGATATGGCTGACTTGCTCTCTCATATTTGTAAATAATAAATAAGTAACTCTTGCTTAAGACGAATACTATCCGTTTTTTATTTATGACGGGTCAAATATCATCATATGGTACTAATAAAGACAAAATTGTTGGTATTTTCTAAGAAACAAGTGGGGTGATTTGAAACGTATTTGACCCGTATTAAACTTAAGACGGTTAATACACGTGTAAAATGAGTGTAAAATGAGAATTTGCCATAATAAATAAAGGAGGGTTGTATGTGTGTATATGTATGTTATTATTAGCTAGCGATAATAAATAAATAAAGGAGAATTTGCGATAATAAATCAAGGAGTGTTGCGTGTTTTCTACGAACTTTTCCTTCCAATTTCCGACTGTATAATATCACGTTTATGTATGTACTCCTCCATCTAGGGTAAACAGTGGGTCGTGCCGGGTGTCATGGCTGGTATGGTAGTTTTGTTGAACTGTGGTGCGCACCCTTGCCCTACTTTTACGCAAGAATAATGCAAGCAACAAAGGGACTCGTGCTGGTGAGGGATGGCTCAGTAGAACGCAACTCAGCTCTCGGGGTGTGTGTCGGGACTCCTAGTCACGATTATCAACGTCCGGCAGACGAAAGCAATAAATAAGCAATACGATTAGAAGACAACAGAAAAGGAATATCAAGCTTAAAGATAATGAGAAATGGTTTTCATTGACTAGCAGCTATCATAAAGGGTTATTTTATAGTTTCTTACTGATAGCAGTAGACATTCTATTTGCAGAATAGCGATACGTTTTTTAAAAGCCTAAAAACGTATCTTAATCATAAAATTAAGCTCCAAGATTCGACAAGCAGGAAGTAATCTTGGAGTAATACTTAAATATAAAAACATAAATGAAAATACTAAAGGCATGAAAAAAAATCTAAGAGGTCGAAATGAGCGGACAGAGCGCTCAAATATTGAGGATTTAGCGGATGCTTACACCGGGTCAGCCTTAAATTTTGGCCTAGTCCAGGCACGGTTAATCGGATTAGCGGGTCATATCGTGCCGGCCTAACCACCTCTACCAACTGCCGTAGCCCGTCGTTTGGCCCGGTTAAATCAGGCTCGGGTTGTGCGGTGCCTAATTCGGACAAGCCCACGATTTTTTTTTTTTAAAACTTGTTTTTAATCAATTGATTTTGAATAAAGAATAATAGATATTAATAACAATGTAAATATATATTTTATTAGTTACATAATTAATAAAGTATATTCAATTAAATATTAATGTACTTAATTATAAATTTGGATAAGACAATCGTTAAAATAAGTATCTCAATCTTTTATTAAAAAACGATAAAACGATTATTAGTCTTTAAAAAAAAATATAATGTTACGTAGAAATAAATGTTACGTAGAAATGTTACAAGAATATCAAATATTATATGCAACTATGCAATTGACCCGTTGGTTGTTTGATTGGAATCATTTTCACTTTCAAGGTCGACTTCGTTTTGCCTTTATTTCTCGGCATCCGTCCAATCCTTATAGGACACTAAAATTTTAAGTGTATCGGATCTTAGACAACTTCGTTTCTCATCCAATACTCTATTTTCCCCCACTAAAACAACTTTCGGAGGCGACAAAAGACACTTGAATACTTAAGAAGTCCCTTGCTTCATTGATTTCGCCACCATCGCAAAAGATCAAAGTTGTTGTAACAACCGCACTTAACCAAGAGCCTTTAGCAAGACAATTTCAATTACATAAGGCTGTTACCATCTCATTTTCCTGATGCAATAATATCAACGGTAACAATAAAAGGTACTTTAAATTAAAATTACATAATTGTCCCGAGCTGTCACAAACCTTGACTTTAAAACTCTTACATCTTTAAATTTAATAAATGAAAGTACTGAATGATTAAATAAGTGAAAGTATAATAAATAAATGATAGTCCTAATAATAGTAACTAAATAGTCCAACTCCTCTACCTCGTCTTGTCCCGCATCCCACAGCATCATCCAAAGCTAACAATCATTACCTGCTTGACTCACTGCTCCCCAATTGTCGGAAATATAAATTGGTTCATCACAGAGTTGAAATATAATTTGACACAAGAGAGCACACACGTCAACCAAAGGTTGAATAGGAAATATCACACACCACATCATAACACAACAACCAACACAAGATGCAAGATCATACCCAACGCCTAAAACCTCCTCGACTCGCAAGTTGGCATCATGACCATCCCTCTTAGCGCCTAACTTCCTCCTCGATCCACAGATCGAGATCGGTATTTATAACTATGCAAATACAATATGATTTCCCCCATGGCACCTAACTTCTTCCTCGATCTGAAAATCGGTATTTCATATCAAATATCCAATATCAACATCAACATTCCAATATTATTCATATCAATCCGATCACCATATGTGCAGTGTAAACTCACAGGGAATGCAATAATGCAATCCTGAGTTCTGACTGTCCTTAAAATTAGTAAATGATTGAATCAATTTCTGAAACTTTGCAAGGATGATCTTAAGATTGATAGGATAGATTGTTTATAGTTTCAAGAATTATAAAACTGATTTGTTATTTTTTCTGAAAATGAATACTCAAACTGACAGTATTTGGGGTTGTTTGAGACAGACTGAAACAAACATGAAATGGATAAGGATATAACTATGTTATTGACTCCCACAGCTTAACACAGGAAGACAACTAAATAGTTTAATAATTTTAAACCTCAAACCCACAGATAATCAGAGGATAGGAGATTTAGATTCAACAACACAACTAATACAGCTCACAGACAATGCACAGAACTGAACTAGAGATGCTAACAGGTTCTAATCTATTAACCACAGCTAGAGCACAGGTTAATAACTAGACCTTGTTCAAACTACAGACAATGCACAAGTTTGATAGGTTGAGAATTGATTCCCAAAGGTTTTTGTTTTTATTCAAGCTTAATCTGCTAAACATTACATAAGGGCCTGTTTATATAGGCATTACAAACAGATGTGGACCTTAGGATGAAAATCTCATCCAAGGGCCATCATAGACTCTTAACAACTTACTTAACTACTTACAAAAGTCCTCTAATAAGGACGAGCTCAACAGCTAACAAGTACAGACACAAAAGAGAAAAACAGACTGACTTTAAAAAGTAGAAAAGTAGCTTTGGAGTTTTCCTGAAATGGAAAATCTTCAGTTTGTCTCCATCTCCTGTTGTCTGGCTTCTTTTCTTCTTCTTGGGACTCATCAAGGTCTTATCTTTGATTATATAGGCCTCCCTCAACTGGCTAACACTTATCTAAACAAAAGAAGAGCCTCAACTGGATTTAAATTGAAAAATTCACCCTGTTGGACTCTTTCTGGACTTGAACTTGAATGACATTTTTTCATGGACTTGTGCTGAACCTTTGGAAAACTTATCCTGGACAATTTTATATTTCATAGGGTGGCCGTGAGAGTGGGCCATGGTGGGGGCTGGTGGCTTGACCTGGTGTACCTCTTGGCAGGTTGAATGGTGACTGGTGCTGAGCATCATTCTGATGGACTGTGTTTTGGACACTGACATAAGATAAGGCTTGGTCAGTGGCCTGGCTAGGCTTGGCCTGGCCTTGGCTTGTGTTAGCCTGATTGTGGCTAGGCTTGGCTTGCTCATGGCTTGTCATGGCTTGGCTTGTGGCTCTTGTGGGTTGAACTACGACTTGTCTATCTTGCCTTGGCTGGATCATGGTCTGGCCGACCCTCTGGGTTAGCTCCTACTGCAATATGTAACAATGTCAATCATGTCATTCTTATCACAATTCACATAAACAACTATTGCATCAATATCTCAATTCAAATCACACAATTTAACACAACGCGACATTATATAAGTTGAGTAGGATAATCCCTACCAACTATCAATGGACGTTCCGTTTCACACGAGCGATTAATAATATTTCACTATGATTTCTCCGTCTACTCAACACATATAACATTTATTCAATAACTAGGGCATACAAAATCAAATCCTTAAACAAATACACTAATTCCCCCGATTCCTAAGTGTAGGGTTTACTAATAAAGGAATTAAAGCTAGTCTAGACACACACTATGTAATTAAAGATAAATACTACGATTTAAAGACTAAAGTAAAACCACTTACAACAACAAAGATGAAGGCTAAAGAAAGTCTCCAAAAGATGAACAAGGTGTTCCTTCTCCGTCTCTTCTCTCTAGCTCTCTTAAGGGTTTTGTAAAATAAATAAAAGTGTTTTAAGATGGGTGGTAAAAGGTATTTATAATTTTAGGTAAAATCAATAAAATAAAACAAAGTTTATTAGAAATTAGGAAACTCAATCCTACGCAACCCCCATCCCCGCGTCGACTAAGTCGATCGACCAACACACGGTGTCGATCCGCCAAGCCCCAGTAGGTCGATCAACACCCGTCGTTCACCCTAGCTAACCACCAAAACTTGCCATAGTCGATCGACAACTCGTCTTTGTCGATAGACACCCAGCACCTGTCGATCGACCACTAGCCACTGTCGATCCACCCTTCGCCCAATAAGTCGATTGACCAGAGTCGATCGCCACAGCCACTCCCATATCCGTCCTACTACTCCTGTGTCGATCGACCCCTATGTTATGTCGATCAACACCGACCCATTTGATTAGCCAGTTGCTACTTTCAAGTACTCAAGTTCAATTGTCAAAAAAATTTCACGCTTTCTCAACTAAACCCGCGGGTAGATCTGACCCGGTGGATATTGGTTGGGTCCATTTATTTTAAACCCTTTAGGGTCTGGCTCAGGTAAGGGTCCAAGGTAGGTGACACGGGTCCAGGTTCGAATCTTACTCGACCCGACCCGTTGCCATCCTTACCTCCACAAGGACGGGAACAAACACGAGTGAAGTTACCAAAAATATACTCATAATGGTTATATACAGTAAAAAAAGCACTGCTAACATCTTCGTTAAACGGTAAACCAAATAGAAATTTATAAAACTAACTAGTTGTATCGTTTCCTCAAATTTCCACCTCAGGTCTAAAGTCCTAGAAAAAACAAAAACATAAGAAAAGTCGGACCAATGCTTGCACCACTTGCTCTCTATTAGTGGAAGAAACGAGCTAAACATAGGGGTTTTACGATAATCTTTAAATCATATTACCAATAAAATAAGAACAGGTAGGTTTATATACATGCGAGAAAGAGAGAGTTGCATTGTTAAAGTCACCTAATAAATCAATATACATTGTTATTTTTTGGCAATCATCTTCAAATAACATGTTATCGGGCAAGACACAGTTTCAGAAAACAGTAAGAGGTCTTTATATAACGCATTATTTACTCCAACTAAATTATTTACTCCAACTACATCATTTGACTATGATTAATAATAGAACGATAAATAAATTACGATTTGAATAGGGACAAAAAAAATTGACGATTAAGAACGAAAAAGCTTTAAACGGCCATAACTTTGCGCTTGGGTATTCGTTTTCGACGTTTTTCGCTTATCTCCACGAGGCGAATGCAAAGGGAAAAGAGCACACGTGTGAACGACGCGATCTGGCCAAGGCCGAGCCGTATTGTTTACACTACTTGGCATGAGCCAGTTCATGTTAACCACACAAAACTTAATTTTTATGCTACAATAATAATTTTTATTATTACTATTATGTTTATTTTTTATTATGTGATGTAAAAAAAATTAAAATCATGTTGACGGTTAAAGTACTAAGATTAATAATTTTTATTACTCCCTCCTATTCAATGTATTCTTCCCCTTTCATTTGACATCTTAGATTAAGGAAATGAATTTTGACTACACAAAACACATTACCCCACACACAAATGAATTTAGACCACACAAAACACACTACCCCACATCCAAAAAAGGAAATATGGAAGAAAACATGAATAACCCAAAAAGGAAATAGTGAAGAATAACATGAATAAGAGGAAGTATTATTTTTAAACATTTAATATATATATTAATATTAATATGATATAGATACGTACTTACAGATAGACCTGGCAAAAGCAACCCAACCCGAAAAGGCTGCCCCGAGACCCGAAACTAACCCGAGTTGCAAAACCCGAATATAACACGAAACCCGAATTAACCCGACCGGACCCGAACTTGACCTGATGTGCGTCGACCCGAAACTGACCCTACCACCCAAAATGAACCGATCCAAAACCACTAACCCGAAAATGACCCGAAAAAATAGAATTCTAATTGAACAAAAAAAAAGACTTGAAATGACTGTATGAACCTTTTTTTTTTCTTAATTATTGACCCAAAAATGATCTGGACCCGAAATAACCCGACCCGTTGACCCAAAACCAACCCGATCAACTTACCCGAAAATCACTCGAAACCCGAAACAACCCGACTTGACCCGAACTAACTCGATAATATGATAGACCCGAACTGGCCCGGGCCAATTTGACCTGATCCGAACCGATCCGATTGACCCGTTTGCCAAATCTACTTACATATATTATATTAATATTAATATACATATAGTTGACCCATCAGTTGAACACGTCACGTCGAGCTTCATCCCAAACTAATGAGTTATTTCAAATACGGGTTAATAAGATCGCGAGTCAAGATTTACGGATCTTCATCATTATACAAAAAGGGTCTTACTAAATAACGTCGACACATTACTAAATAACGTCGACAATTAACATTGAACCTCCTAACTTTATTATCCCTCATAACCTTCCCCTTTATACTCTCTCTAATCTCTTTCTTAATTTGAAATTTTTAAAAAACGTTTTTTATTAAAAAAAAAAATTAGGCGGTTTTGAACATGACAACAATGTAATCAAACAAATCGTAAATCAATTGTTAAGTTATTTATTTTTGCAATTTTTGATTAAGACAGTTTTCATTATGTCGACCGGTGACGTAACCACGATAAAGCTAATAACGATGTCGAAAAGTGATACTTACTTATTTTAAAATCATTTAAAAGACGAAAACGAAAAAAAAAAAATGGACGTGATTAGTGCACGTCCGGGCCTAGAGTCCGGACGTGTACTATTCACGTCAGGTTTTTTTTATGTTTTTTATGTTCCGTTAAATGACGCTAAAAAAGTAAGTATCGTTTTTCGACGTCGCTATAAGCTTCATTGTGGTTGCGTCACCGGTCGACATGATGAAAACCGTCTTAGTCGAAAATCGCAAAACTAAATAGTTTGACAATTGATTTACGATTTAACAATAATTTTTAGTTATTTTAGAATTTTCTTGAAATGTTGGAGATAATATTGTGAGGGGCAAATTAGAAAGTCCCTTAAATTTGTCGACGTTATTTAGTAATTTATCGACGTCGAATAGCAGCTTGGAAAAAATGGGATGAGTCAATTTGACAGGTCCGATCTTTAAAAGCTTATTTGTACATGCTCGAAATGACTATAGCTAATTAGTCATATATGAGTGCGTAATAAGATTAAGGATCTCTTTAAAATACTCTGTATATCTTCAATGCACATAAGCCACACCAGTTTTAAATCTAGATCACCAATAGTATTATCACTAGACCTGGCAAAACTGACCCGACCCGAATAACCCGACCCGATAAGGCTGACCCGAGACCCGAAAGCGACACGGAATTGTCTGACCCGAGGATGACCCGAAACCCGAATTGACCCGACCCGACCCAGACCCGAACCTTGACTGACCCGAAAGAGACCCGACCCGAAACCACCGACCTACACACGACCCGATTTGAAATGACCCTAAATGACCCAATTTATTGTGATTAGGGGTGACAATGAGACGAGACGGCCCACGTGCAGCTCAAGCTCGGCTTGGTCCAAGTCGGCCCGTGCTAGTTTGCCTCGACACGGGCTCGACTCGAAAACTAACTTGATCATTTTGACCTGAAAATGGCCTAAATAAATCGGATATGTATCTAAAATAATCCGACCCAAAATGACCCATACCCGAAATGGCCCAGACCCGAAGTGACCCAAACCCGAAACTGACCCAAACCCGAAAGCGACCCAACCCGACCCGACCCGACCCGAAAGATTGAGCAAACCCGAGATGACCCGACCCATATTGACCCGACCCAAACCCGACCCGTTTGACCCATTTGCCAGGTCTAATTATCACTAGTAGTAGTTGGCTAGACTTGTCATGAGTCTCGAAATTAGTAATTTTATCCACTACTAACTCTAACAAAAGCAAGGGTTAGTAAGGGTCGATCCCACAAGGAAGGTCTATGTTTAACGTGTGTTATGTAAATAGTTCCAAGGTAACCAAATTGGGGGTTATTTGTGGTTTGATTCTAATCTAGCAAAGTAATATTAAAATATTGGATTAAATCAAATTATAAAAAGATCTTGGGTCTTACAATCTCCACAAATGAGTTAGGTTGGATCATTGACTCTTTTAGATTCTAATCACTCTTAAATACTTTATTGTGAAAACATAAGTTTCTACTTCTCCTTATTTTTTTAGTCATTTACTGCGAAAAGCGCACATAAACAACTTTTATGGCGATGTCAATCTAGTCCAAGCGTACCTAAATTCAATCATACCATATGTTATAAGTAGAGAAGCCAACAAAGATGAACAAATGCATACACAAACGATTCTACACTTTAATTCATATGATAAATATTCTCCTACATGTTGTATATTGGTATACAATTATTACAATTACAAACTAATAATTACAAGGCTATAAATGACGGAAATTGAACAATGTAAGACGGTATTTATCAACCCAATCGAATCGTGATGAACACACTTTCCTTAGAGTATTTCGACCCTATTAGCCTTTGGGTATCACGAAATCTCTGTAGGATAAGACGATTTTTCTTTTGTCTTAAGGCAAGAACAAAAGACCCAAAACAATGAGAGTTTTTTTTTGTTAATGTAAATGCAAAATCTGAAAAATTCAAGTGATTTCTCATCACTCTTTCTCATATATATAAATATATATATATATATACATGAATACTCATGGATAAGTACATGGGAAATAACCCAAAAACTACCGTCATTGGGTTTCATTTGAAACCCAATAATCAAAATAATAAAACCGCGCGAAAAACAAAACATATATCTTGAACACTACAACCCCGATCGGGGTTTGGGAACCCCAATCGGGGTTTTGGTTATCTGGGTATATTTAACAATCAGAGACTTTCACACACCCAACCCCTTTCGGGGTTATGCAACCCCGATCGGGGTTATGCTTCTCTTGTTTTATATGCGCAAAACACTAAGTATAACACTTAGTAAAACCGAGTATAAACTCAACACAAATAACGAATTGATATAAATATACAATAAACTCGTCATTTCCTTATCATTTACAACCATGAACTCGATATACGATTACATGAGCATACACTCCGTATTCCCGACTCACATTATATCCATTACAAGCTCAAACCGATTTCGACTTGAAAACCCGAATGCACTTAAATGACCAAGTGATCAAAATCACCAACATTCCTCCCCCATTTAAGTGTATTCCTTGTTTCCAATAAAACAACAAAACAAACAGGTTTAGGCATAAATGAAAGTGTCGCAAGGATTGAACTTCTACATTAGTACATTACACATTCCAAAATATTCGAGAATCAAGGTGTCCCACGGATTGAACCTTTCAACCCATATGAATATATGAAGATAACATACACATAGACTCAAACAACTCTCAAAGTTAAAACTTGACACTATTTACTGCCGTGTGTCCATATCCTTTCATGAGTGTATAGGAGGCCAAGTCCGAGCCTCTTGAAGCGGCTACACTTCACACTCACATAGGTGAATCGTTCCTCGTGCACCCACAAAATGCACTTTATCAAAGATTTCATTAAGAAGCCTTATAACTTCAACCTTTTGTCATGCGGGTCATGCACATACCTTTCGGGATTTAATACATGTGCTTCAATATATCATAATAAGCCTTCCACATTGAACTTAGCCTCTAAAATTTGTTAGAGGGAAGTTGGGTATCTCATCACAAAGATCTAGACGGACTTTAAAACTCATCCCGATATCTGACTTGTAAACCAAGTCCGTAGTTGACACTTTATGCAAAGTAAACAACTAGTCACAATAAGATCTCATAAAACAATCAAAATCAATATATCTATGATGGTAAATAAACCGTGTTCTTATAATAACCCGGTGTCGCGATCACCGTAAACACATGACTATAAATTTAGTCAACTTACCATCACCACCATAAATACAAGTAACATTGATTACAAATAAAAATAAACTCGTAGATCATTTTACCTAGCCACTAAGCCTTTTTATGGGCCATGACTAATTGATACTACAAAAACCGACTCCAATATCAAACAAAACAAGTATAGCAAATGCACTCTATGGAAGACCATAAACCAATGGTAACTTCCCAAACAAGAAGTCACTACCATCGCAGAAAAGTACCATCTACAATGACAATTCAATTCGCATATACAACTTCTTCTAATTGAAGGAAATCGACAAAGGACACACCATAATTCATGGTTTACTTTAAGCACTTTCACACTTACTTAATTCCTTGCCAAAGATGAGTACTAGCTATACTAGTTTACTTACTCAACTTTTCAAACCGCAATACTTAAGTCCTAGTGAAAAAATCTGAGTTATGACTCTACTTTCACTTGTCAAAAGCGTCATACTCGTCCCTTGGAAGTATTAGCCTGAGAATAATAATCATACTCTCATCTTTGATCCTAACCTTTTCTCAAATAGGCTAAACAAACAACAGTACTCAATAATAATTTGTAGAGAGAGCTATTAAGCAAATAAGCATTGAGTCGGTGACATTAAAAACATAGAGAGCTATAATATTCGATTGTCATTATTTGTCTTATCATAATTTCAGAAAATTAGAAGGTGAAATATACCTCAGTGTCTCTTCACAAAGGAAGCAGGGTAGAACAATTTGCCAAGCACAAGGGGTAGAATAATTCATCATTTGTATCCAAGCCGGACTTCCATTCTTGACCTCAATCCTTCTCCTCGAAAAATTTGTGAAAATTAATTAAATCACTATCATCCACATCAAGAATCTCTTAACTTTTGAGCTGGGATCAACTGAAATCAACAAACAAAATACCATTTTCATTACCTTATTCTAAGATATAGTACCACAAGTTAAAATTGTTAAATTCACAGGCATTTCAGACTTTAAAACCGAAATCTTTACAAAACTAAATTCCAACTCTAGAACTCATTATCGTCAATTCTCAAGACTTATCAAAGCAACCATATCAACCACCATAATACCAAAGTTATTACCCAGAATCCAGTAAGAGCTCAATCTCATTCACAATACCTATTTTTTGAAAATATAAACTCTAATGTAGTTTACATGATGAGAGGATACGAGGAAAAACCTATGCTAGCTTCAATGACCAATGCCAAATACCACCTAGCTTGTTATCATTTGAAGCGTACTGGAATCTTAGAGGACCTAAAGTGAACACTTGATCGCTAGGTCAGCTCCACTGTCTCTGTTTCAGCTATACTGTCCTTGTTTCGGCTTTACTGACCCTGTTTAGGTGAACAATTGCAAAAGATAAAAAGTAAACTAACATGTTAAGCAACCAGCCCCAGTCCTGAACAATTGCAAAGGACACTCAATCTCGGTTCTCCTCAATCCTAGTACACAATTGAGCCTAGTTACAAGCATAATTAACAATCACTGTCCTAATGAAACCCTATTTAGATACTCAGCTTCACGGTGCCAAAAAAATTTAGAAGAATAGATTACATGGGCAAAAACAGGAATAAGGATGGACCTATTTGACGTACAACAGAATGGCAAGAGAATTATATAATAATAATAATACTTTACCCTTTCAAGCCAAGGTTCATCCTAAAAGCTTGCCCACAAGCTATGGTAGCTTGTCAATACTCAATAGTTATTTGGCATAACATACAAAACATCGCCTTCATGACTTCAGCTCATACATGTTCTACTCCCAGACGTTATAAGCAGTTTTTTGATAGGGAAAACAAATAATGATATTATTCACGTAGGTGAAAATACTTTTTGCTGATCCTTTGAGACATTGCTATAAATAAACTCAAACTATAACACAAAATAATTGTTTCACTATATGTAATCTGACTTTAGGGTAGATTCAGGACAACATTGTCGCATTCTTTCCTAAGATATGATAACGGAAACAAACTCAAAATCTACTTCATGTGAGCATATTAATTCATCAAATGACATCTAAATGGGGGCCTAAAGTAGCTTTCTACAAGGAAAAATGCAAACAAATAGTAAAGCTAGCTAAGACGTCTATTCTAGATTTATAGAAGACCAATTATGGCTAAAAAAGCTTCTTAATGGTGCGCAAGATGTTCTTTAGCTTAAGGTCGTTTCGTATTGAACCTACGAGTAACAATTCTTTAGCGGCTGTTTCGTTTATTGAAAGCACGGATTATAAAATTAAACTGTTATATAGTTTAAGAAGGTCCTTGTATTAGTTAAACCCGTATTTATTACTCCCTTCCGTCCCGGTCATTTGTTTACCTTTGCTTTTGGCACAATTATTATGGAAATGGTAGGAGACAGACCATTTGTGGTGGTACTTGGTGGAGGATGACATGTGGACAATAGTCTCATTGGGTAATCAAATTACTCATAGATTACTATCATAATATAGAAAGGTAAACAAATGAATGGGACACCCTAAAATGGAAATGGAAATGTTAAACAAATGACCGGGATGAAGGGAGTACTGCCTATAAATGAGTGCTTTTATGTATAGAAAGATCGTCTAACCATAAGACAGTTTCACACCATAAGACGGTCTTACACAAACCTAGTTGAGTTAGAAGTACAGTACTTCAAGGGCAAAAGCCAGTAAGCACTTTATACAAGCTAACTTCACACTTTGCACCAATTAAGCATAAAACAATAGGATTTCAAAGCACTTAAAGTTAACGATGGTACCAGGGACAATGTGAATTACAAGGGACTCGAAAGTATGTACCTCATAATTTTGTTGAAGCTCTGCGGAGGACACAAGACGTTTGAGATCAAAATCAAACAAGATAAACAACAAAAGAAACACAGATTAATCCTTTACCCAATATATAATACCAAAAATATCAAACTCCATGAACAAATTAAATCAAACAAACCATAGAATAGGGGAACTAATCACAATAAAGTAAGTATCTGAATCAGAGAAAATGATATGTGCAAAAGACTACATTTGTATCATTGTATGTCATCAAATCAAAACCCTTAATTTCCATCTGGATTTCACAAAATTTAGGAGATATATACAATATATAATGAAAATAGAATCACCTTTTTGTCATCTTTATCTTCAAAAATAACAGAAGACTGTTGATGATGACCTTCTTGGAAATAGAGTCTCCTTATCAGTTTTTATAAGACGCTAAGAAGAGATGAAGGCATGAAGTTTTGTAAGAGAATAATTGAGGTGAGAGCCTGAGAGGCTAAGAAGAGACGAAGGTAAAATAATAGAGGCACTTTAAACGCCCCGCTTTGGATAGAAAATAAGTAAAGTGCTGCTCTCCACTACTATTCATTAGGAACAGTATCATAGCTTAGTGTCACAAGTGGCTTCTTTGCCCATAACTTTCTACACTTTCAAGTATAAGGAAGTTGTCTAGATAATTCCGGAAATGAGAAGACTAATCTAGAATAACCCGGAAACTTCTAGAAACTTTCAGAGGCACAAAGGAGATTCTAGCACGGACCGGAGACTTCTGGAACATTCCGGACCATTCCGGAACAAGCTAGAACATGGCGGAACTATCTAGATATCTCTAGGCATCTCTTGTACATACTAGAGTATTCTAGGATAAGCCTTGTAAATATTAGGAAGCTTTGTAACTACTAGAATGTCCTAGAACTTGTAGAGACTAGAACATTCCTAGGAGTCCTATAAATAGGGGTCCTTGGCATTCATTTTGGATCATCACAAAGCATTCACACAAACTCTCATTGTATACTTCAAGTGTTCATAATAAAAGCAATCTTTCCAAACTCTAAGTGTCTTAGTCTTCTTGTTCTCAAGCTAACACTTCTTTGTCCATAGACTTAGGCATAGCCTAGCATAAAGGGTCTTGCTTGACTTAGCTTGCAACGGAGCGCAATTTAGGTAGCACACGAGCGTGATCTTTGGGTGTAAGTTATCATCTCGTGACAAGTGGTAGGTTCGCCTGCGAAGACCATAGTTGGGGAATATGTCGGGACATGACGCAAGTGCTAGCGTGGTGGAGGACGTGATGGTTGGGGATAAGGCTACTGGAACTAACCCTCAAAAGAAGGAGACTACTAATGCTCGGATAGCACGGGTGGAACTCGCTGTGGGGGAACACCAAGATGCCTTATCCGGGATCGTGGAAAGTATGGAAGACCTTCAAGAAAAGGTTAAGGGTTTAGAGCAGGATAATCAAGACCTCAAGGGTGAGGTCCAAGGCTTGATCAATGAGCTTGCTGGTTCTTTGCGAGGAGAGTTCGCAAATATGTTCCGTGAGCAGATGGCTCACATTGTCCAGGAGGAAGTGGCCAAACAATCGGCGGAACTGTGTGGCCACGTTCAAGCCTTAACGGCCCAACTTACCGAGACGAAGACCGACCTTGCCTTATATCGAGCTGCTGTGGCAGGGACGACCACCATTCGGGAGGCACCAAGGATTCGAGTTCCTGAACCAACGAAGTACAATAGCAAGAGAGACTCGAAGGAGATCGACAACTTCTTGTGGGGACTCGAGCAATACTTTGATGCCCTCAATATCACCGAGGATGACATGAAGATCAAGAGTGCCACGATGTACTTAGCCGAAGATGCCATCCTTTGGTGGAGGAGACGACAAGCCGACGAGAAGAAAGGGTTGTGCCACATTAATACTTGGGATGACTTCAAGGGAGATTTCAAGAAGCAATTCTACCCCGACAATGCCGAGGAGATAGCCTTGAAGAAATTACGAGCCTTGAAGCATGTGGGATCGATTCGTGAGTACGTAAAGCAATACTCCTCCCTCTTGCTAGAGATCGAGGACATGCCGGAGCACTTATCGTTCCTATACTTCATGGATGGACTACAAAGATGGGCCGAGCAAAAGTTAAAGCGTCGAAATGTCAAGACTTTAGCCGAGGCCATCAATGTGGCAGAATCTCTATACGAGCTAAAAACGGAGCCAAAGCGTGATCGGCTTGTTAAGAAGGGTGGTAACAAGGAGAAAGGTGGGGGGAGCCACTACTCCTACGTCTAGCGGCGCATCTACTTCAAGGTTTTCAAAGTATAAGGACAAGGGCAAGGCTAAGGAGACGTCTTTCTCGGACAGCAAGCTTAAGAACCGGAATTGCTTTCTGTGCGGAGGACCGCACTTTGTACGAGATTGCCCACAAAAGCAGAAGTTGAATGCAATGACGTCTGCGTACGATAAGAAGACTAGCTCCAAAGACGAAGCACGGATGTGATCTCTTCGGTTGCTAAACAAGATCGCCAAGGAGAAGCCGAAGGTGGAAGGTAAGCCTACTAAGCTCGATGTCCTTCCTCGTTCAAGTGGTTTACTATTTGTAGAGGCAATCGTAAACGGGAAGCGCACCAAGTCGTTGTTTGATTGTGGTGCCACCCACAACTTTGTGACCAAGGAGGAGGCCACAAGGTTGGGGTTAAAATATCATAAGGAAAGAGGGTCGATGAAGGCTGTAAACTCCTCATCGATGCCTATTCATGGTGTAGCTCGGAAGGTACCCCTTCGTTTGGGTGAATGGGAAGGGAATGCCGACTTCACGGTGGTGAACATGGATGACTACGCCATGGTGCTTGGCATGGAGTTTATCGACTCAGTGCGACCGTTGGTGTTCGAGAAGGATGGGTCCTTGACAATCACCAGTCGAGGTAATGCCCGATCAATTCCGGTCACACGTGAGGAAGTTGAAGCGAAGACGTTGTCCGCACTCCAGCTCAAGAAGGGTATAAAGCATGGTGAGGCAACATACTTGGTGGCGATGGTCGAGGAGACACCCTCATCAACATCGGAGGTGCCGATGGAGGTTCAAAAGGTCTTGAAGGAGTATCAAGACGTGATGCCACCCGAGCTGCCTAAGAGACTTCCACCTAGGAGGGAGGTGGACTATGAGATCGAGTTGGAGCCAGGAGCTAAACCGCCAGCCATGGGTCCGTACAGAATGGCACCACCAGAATTGGAAGAGTTGCGGAGACAACTCAAGGAACTCTTGGATGCCGGCTTTATCAGGTCGTCAAAGGCCCCATATGGCGCACCAGTCTTGTTCTAGAAGAAGAATGACGGGTCCTTACGCATGTGCATCGACTATCGGGCTTTGAACAAGGTCACCGTCAAGAATAAGTACCCGATCCCTTTGGTGGCCGATCTCTTCGATCGATTGGGCAAGGCAAGGTATTTCTCTAAACTTGACCTTCGATCTGGTTATTGGCAAGTGCGTATCGCTGAGGGTGACGAGCCAAAGACTACATGTGTGACTCGGTATGGGTCATACGAGTTCCTAGTGATGCCGTTTGGCCTCACCAACGCCCCAGCAACATTTTGTACGCTAATGAACAAGATATTTCATCCGTTCCTCGACAAGTTCGTGGTGGTATATCTTGATGATATTGTGGTGTATAGCAATGACTTGCCAGAGCATGTCGAACACCTACGACAAGTGTTCCAAGTCTTACGAGAGGCGGAACTCTATGTCAAGTTGGAAAAATGCTCTTTTGCACAAGAGGAGGTGTCTTTCTTGGGGCACCGAGTAAGGGGCGGGCAAATTATGATGGAGCATGACAAGATCAAGGCGATTAATGACTGGGAAGCGCCAAAGAACGTGTCAGAGCTGTGACACCCTCAAATTTGCGGAAAGAAAAAAAAATTATTTAAATACGATAAACGATAATAATACATAACGAAGGTGTCATAAATAAAAAGGGTCATTACAAAACGGAAATAATATTATACAAAAGAAATATACAAGACGGGAGACATATCTCCCGTATAAATACGGAAATAAAAGAGTGTATAATAATCTACAATCTAAGAACCGAATATAGGTCCAAGGTAAATACTTCGCTCGCTAGCTCGTCAATGTACCCCAAATATGCATCACCACCTGTTCGACCGCAGTAAATATAAACACGGAAGCCACAGTCAGTGGGGAGTAACTCCGAGTTCTCCCAGCCACGAAATGTCGAGTTTAATGAAAAATGAATAACATAAAAGCAATGTATATGGAAAATACAAAACTTAAACATATATGATATGCTTTTCATGTTATGAAACAGGTAACTAACAAATAACCTAGCATGTGAAAGCTATCATGTGAAACCGATAATAAACTATGACTCGAGGTAGGGAAGCTGGTATGCTAGCTCAGAGGTTCCTCTCAGAAACATGGCCATGATACACTCAAACCCTAATCAACACGTAATCAGGTGAATCAGTTAACAATCGGTAATCCAAACTCTATCAATCCTAGCCGGCTTGCATCTCACCTTCTAGAACTCATAGAATCATACAAACATGAAAGACCAATCCTTCTACAAACAGGCATAAGTTCTTCGCACAGTCAATAGTCGACTTCTGTAACTCGAGGCTATACCACAAGGTAGGAAAACATCCTAGTCCTAGACTGATCAGACTAGCGACAACAGCTAACCCATTCCCTGTCTCATTACATAACCGTACATGAGAAACTCTGCTAGGCGACCCCCTAAGCAGAGATGGCTAGTACTTAAGCTGGCTCCCTTCCCAAAGGGGAAACTCTTAGGATGCCATGCCCCCGGCTTGGTATCAAAAGGCCCAAGCCAGTGACACAAAAGCTATCAAGCGATAAACTCCGTATGCTCGTTAAAGATAGTATGGCCTATCAATGTCATGGTCCAAGATACTCATTTAGAATTAGAATGGTCAAGACGCCATATACTCATAATTCTCTATGGGTAATTAGTCAACACGACACCAACCATATAATTAAACAGTCACGGGAAAAACATCCTATCATGTGACTACTTGCATATAAATCATATTCAACTATCATATCGCCTCATATCTACTAAGGCTCATTCATTCATTCATTAAAATAAAACCTTACCTGAAGACAAATCCCCGACCCGAGTCCCGCGACGGGTCATCAGTCAAATCGGGGCTGACTAGATCTTAGTTTGACCAAACCCGTTGGATCAAACCGGCTAGAAGCAGAGTCTTTATCACATAGACATACAATCAACATATTCATTACATGTTATTTTATTACTACTTCTAACATGTGAATTATCATATTATACCCAAAACCCGCTTGACTTAAATGATTTCAACGTAAACTGATCTCGTATTATAATTTCTAACATGTGAGAAATAATAATTTTATGAAAAACCTTTTAATTAAATATTTTACTTATTAACATTTCCCACTTGCTAAATATTACAAAACACGATAAAATAACAATAACTCAAAAACCGTCACAAGTCCAA
>JAIUZE010021716.1:0-29375 GCA_022085475.1 Heliosperma pusillum | reverse complement strand
AACCGTCTTTGACTTTTTCCTACACAACTCACTCTACTCCCTCCTTAACCTAATATCTCATTCACCACAAAATCAAACACACTTTTCGTCCTCTCTAAGAAATCAACTTTCCCTCTTTGAATATCGATCTTTGATTCGTCGCAACTTCTTCGTTACTTGATAGAATTCCCGTAAGTTCGTCTTATTATTCTTCCCTAACCTTCCTCTATCCGTATTGATAATAAAATTATCGTCTTTCTCGCTTTTTAAGCATTTCGTCTTTCTCAAGATGAACTTTATTCATCTTTTTACGATCTATTTGTAGGTGGCGACCTCCAAGATCCCGACAAAGACTATTTCCTTATAGAAGAGGAGCTTGACGACTATTAGAGGCGCATAAAGGTAACGGTGAAGGGTTACTCGGTATCACTTACGTGTTTTACATGTTTATATGCTAGAAATCGTATTTTGAATACGATTAGGAAGATTAGGATTCATGCTATGATTAATGAATGTTGTTATATGATGATTATGGATGTTGTATATTGATTGTTGATGATTATTAGAAGTATAATTGAGTTTTGAAATGAATTGGTTAAGTATTAGAAGCTCACGGATGAAGGGGTGTTCCCAGCCGGTCGACCGGCCGCCGGTCTGACCACCGGCTGAGAACACTCCAGTAACTCATTTGGAAAATTTGTTTTTGCATGAAGAGGTGCTCCAGGCCGGCCCACCGGCCACCGGTCAACCCACCGGCCTGGAACACATCAGTATTGAAGTTTTGAGTTTTGGTGTGATGTTCTGTGCCGGTCGACCGGCCCAGACCCCTTTTCCCTGTTTTTGGGATTTTGCCTGTGTTCTGAGCCGGCCCACCGGCCACCGGTCATTTGCCCGGCCTGCAACACGGCTGTGTTGTTTTCTTTTGACTTCTAAAACTCGTGATTTATAATAGTTCGCATGATCGGTTTATCGTAAAATTTTACGTAATGTCTTATAATATTCATGTTTTGGATATATGATATCTCTTTCGCATGTATCACATGTTTTGTGACGGTTTTCGATATGTTCCCACTTTGAGTCGGTTTTTACAAATGTTACGGTTTGAGCACTATTTTGTCTTGTGCTTTGTATTCTCATTCCCTTGGCTACCTTCCCGTTCGTAAGGCTGGAAGGTCGGAACGGAGAGGTATCCTACTGCTTAAATGCATGTGTTAGTGGGCATACGACGACGTTGTTGGGAGTTGAACGCTATGCGTTGATCGACCCGGCCGTCAAATGTTGTGTATTTGCGAGTTGGTGTTATTTGCATGTAGCGTACCGCTTGTTATGAGGCTTGTGCTCTTTTCCGCCTATTTCGTGAATTGATCTACCGAATTTGGGGTACTCGGCGTCTATGATTGACCGAGTCTTGGATGCGAAACGTTTATCGCATGTCGAACTGGAAAATGCGATTCCGGGATTATGGCCAGATTTAGACTAGGACCGTATTATTATCGTCGTCCTACCGGAGGAAATTAGTGAACATATACGAAATGTGATCGTGTATGCGTTACAGGGAAATGCTTATCCCGTGGATGACTGTTAATCATACTTGCCATGTACACGATGCTAGTGCGTTTCATTTACCGTGAGAGATGTCGTTGTGTCGTTCTTGAATGCGTGATTTCATGATATTATTCATGGTCATTGCATGATTGGGCACCGTCTATGTATGGGTTCGTGAATGGATGAAATATGTTGGATTTATGGTGATCATAGCATGACTTGGCATGGTTTGTATGTCGAGTCTCAATCTTATCAAACTTATACCGCTAACGGTGAGATGTAAGCCCTAGTGAGCGTATTCGGTTGCCTAAGAGTGTCTTCCCCGAGTCTTTGTATAACATGATGGATTCGGACTTGTACCTCTTATGCTCTTATCATGATATATTGAATTGCCTATCTATCCTTATTGTATTTCACATGTATATTCATATATGCATGATTTTACTTACGTATTTCCTTCTATGGACGTTTAATGTGATATGGCTGGGAGAACCCGGAGTTACTCCCCACTGACTGTGGCGTTCATGTTTTTCATGAATGAACAGGTTGCTTGCAATGGATGGCTTTTTGCTTTGACTATTTTGGGTTCGGGTGTGAGCTAGCGGGCGTTGTCCCTGGAAGTTTCACCTCTAGACGATTTTAGCTAGTTTTGCTAAACACTTGTTCTTTGCTAACATTTTAAGAGACCCCGTCTCTTTGTTGTATTTCCGTATTTAGTTTGTAATATTTTGACACTCCTCGTTTGATTTAACTTGCATGTATAAAAGTTTTTAAAACTACCTATTTCCGCTATATAACTCACATACTTGTATGTCTTATATTTCCGCATTCGCGAGGGTTGTCACAATTCAATTCTTACAAATTAAGTTCAGAAAAGTTATACTGAATATATTATTTATGAAAACCGATATAAAAACATTTGACATTAATTATTGGATACATACATTATCATTGAGACCGCCCGAAAATTGTAGAGTATTTTAACTATCGACATTCATCGTTGAGAATGAAAGTTGAAATGACATTTGGTCAATTGAAAAAAAGGTGGAAGGTGTTAAAAAATATGCCCCAAATGTCACAAAAGTATCCAATGTCTATTATTATTTGTAAATTCACACTTCATAATTTTATAAGGATGCATACTCTTGGAATACCTATTATACAATATGACGTGAATATTTAAGGAACAATAGATTCGGGCATGTTTGATTATAAGCGGAAAAATGCCATGTTCAAGGTACGAAACAAGATAGTAAAAAATATTTGGCGAGACAATGGATTTGTTGTTTCGAGTGATAGTGAAAATGAAGAAGAAAGTAATGAGGAAGATGATGATACGGAAATAAATGGTTAGAAAACGATGTAATATGTGATTTATTTTTTTATCGTAATGTAGGCGTAGTAATCTGTACGAACAAACCAATGTATATAAATCGGAATAATGTTATTATCTTACCTTATGTTTTATAGTATATTTTTTTTTGTATAACAACCTTTTCCAAAAGATAATAATAATAATAAAGTTCAGTTTAGTAAAGTTTAGATTTTATAAGTTCTATTCAATTAAGTAAAATTAAGTTCAGAAAAGTATAGCTCCTATAAGTTCAGTTCAGTTCAATTCAGCTCATATAAGTTCAGTTCAGCTCCTATAAGTTTAGTTCAGCTCAGCTCCTATAAGTTCAGTTCAGTTCAGCTCCTATAAGTTCAGTTCAGTTCAGTTCCTATAAGTTCAGTTCAGTTCAGTTCAGCTCCTATAAGTTCAGTTCAGAAAAGTTCAGCAAAATTCAGCCCAAAAGAACAGGGCCTTAATATGATATAATGTTATATTTAACTTTGTATGATTTAATAATTGGGTTATGTATATGACCTACCACATAAATTAATTTCAGAAGTGAAAAGTGAAAAGTGAAAAAAAAATGTTACGATAACTAAATGGAAATACTTAAATTCTCTTCTATTTGAAAAAGGTAAAGGTAATTACAATATCAATTTTTCATGAATCTAGCCATTAATTATTTTCATTTTGGTTATCTTAACATGTGTCCAGTGTGCATATGATAGAAAATCGATTTTATATGGGTAGTGACAATGCCACTACAACTTATACTAATGTCACTCAAGTTGTGAGAGAGTGAACAATTAGATACCTATATAAATAGCTTGTAAATTAGTGACATTACAAAAATGGCAGTGACGTTAACAAAAATTGTAGTTACATTATCACTCCCCATTTTATATGGTCTAATCATGCATTTAAGGAATTAGTGGCCGATATACGGGTATTTTAGAGGGGATCAAATGGCCCAGGCCGACCCGACCCGATATTTGTCCGGGTTTGGGCTTTAGACGTGGCCCAAAAAAGCCCATGGCCCGTCCCATTTTGGCATGTAGTTAATTCAGGGTCGGGTTTGGGCCCCTGCCATGGCCCAAATTTTGGCCCGACCCGGCCATATATCTGCACGAAATAGCCGTTAAAAATGATCAAATGCCCGAAGTTCACTTTACGGCTTGGATATAAACTAGCAAACTTGCTCATTTTCCCATGTTATTAATTTCATTCATGAAATTCCAATTTCCCAAAGCCCAAATTAAAGTCACACTATCAAATTTATTAAATCTTACAATAATATAAAAAGGCTTGTTGAGCCTCCATTGAAGTGACACGTGTCACGTCTCTACTTCTTGCCACATGTCACCTCAATAATAAAAAACCTACATAATTATTGTACTTTAATTTTATTTTCTCTTGCCTTTTTATATACCTTGACACAATAAAAAAAAACTAAATTTTCAAATTAAATATGTCAATTGATTCCCATGATTACATCTTCATTACCAACTATTTGTAATCTCTCTATACAATAATATAAAAGGATTACATTGAGTAGCTAATAGAATGATACATGACAAGGTACAATTCCATGTTAAATTAAAAATAATCTATACAATATTATAAAAAGTCTAACTGAGCGATGTGTTGAAGCCACGTTGACGTGACGTCATTAGAATCTAACCAAACCTCCATATAGCTTACGTGAGTTTTGCACAATTTTCATCTCCGTCTGAGGCTCTCACTAATTGAAGACTTTTCACCTTCTTTTAACATTAAAATGACAATTACCGCAACATTAATATATTATAACCCCTTTCATTTCGTGTAATTAATAATAACTACATTGAAGATGAAACGATTGGCCTTATTATTTCTTGCCATTTAGATTTTGCAAACACAATGAGAATTCTCAAATTTCTCATTTATAAAAACCCATTTTACATCAATTCCTTTCTAATTTTTTTTTGCACTCTAAGCTTTGTATAACGCCTCATCCTTTGATTTTCTATAGCTTCCCTTTTATTTCTATGTGATTTGATTTGATCACGATTTATAACATTCCCTGAAAGTTTGTTATTAATTATTGCGGTGTTGGTCTCTAAGCACTAATTTTATTATTTTATTACATATTTTCTAATCTTTTCCTTGTGTTTTTAGGGCTTCAATCTTTGGTATATGGAGGGCAAGTATAAAAGTTGGATTGAATTTAAGGGATAAGAATCTATTTGGTAACTTAGAGCATTTGGTAATAATTGTATTGATTATGCTGACCAAAAGTGTTGTAACATTACTTTATTTTAAGCACTTCCACCGTTATTTTTTTTTGCTACATGCCTATTTTTGTTGAGACTTACACATGAGAAAAGAAGTCCTTGTGAGTAGTTGATTAACTTTTATGATGGAACCGTCATGTTATATTTAGAGAGCGATGTCATGACATAGCGTAAGTTTGTCATCACTTTGAGCTTTATTTCTATATTCGTACAATTCTAACATATATAAACAATGCAAAGTTTTAATGTAGTTTGTACCAATAGTCCAAAATAGGTGATTTTGGGGCTCTTCCTTGAATTAGATATGCCTGGAAAGTGAAAACCTGCATTTATAATGTGATAGAGCATGATTTTGGCCTCTTATAATCAGGACGATCATGGTAGTTTAAACTACACATTCGACAATATGTTATTAGTGTATTACCTCTCAATGCGAGTCTCGGTTATAAAATCAAATTGAGAATCATGACTAATATTGCTTTGTATGGCTAACAATTTGTAGACATCTTTCTAACAGATTCATAATGTGGAGTCAAAAATAATGTTTCGACTTCGAAAATGGAACTTGGAAAAAGCATCTCACCCATTAGCGTAGATGGAACTAAAAAATCAAAACAGAAACATGCACCATAAATGAACCTGTGAATTTCACGGGCAATTAAACTAGTTTCTAGTTAGCATGCTGTGAGTGGAGGTTTAAGCGAGCATACAGACATACTTCAGTTTTGTGACTTTTGTCTACACTCAATCATTATTAGTCACCAGCCTAACATACTTCCTCCATTCAACTCCACTCTACCAAATTTTTTTTTCACATTTGCCGAGACGAGTTTTGAACGGTAAATATCGTTAGCTACGTGTTTGCAAAAATTATAAAAGTTAGATATTAATAATGTACTCGTAAAGACGAATCAAACAAGATCACGCATGAATATATTTTTCACTTATATATTGAGAGAAAATTGCAATTAGATGCCGATTCATGAATAGTGTGCAAAAATGAAAGTGGTAGAGTGGAGTTGAAAGGAGGAAGTATAACACTATCATGATGACGTGGAAAGTTGACTAATAAATATTCTTGAAGGAAATTGCATAACAAACCATGGACAGTGGTAGCAATATGCTCGAAAGGCCCGTCTTAGCCCGAAGGCACGATATAGATGGGCTTGGGCTGGCAAAAAATGGCCCACAATAAAAGCCCAACACGACCTAGCCCACTCACTTGGGCTGTAATTTTCATATTGGCCCGTACCAAACCCGACCCGTGGTCACATCTAGGGTATTTGACAAATTGTAAACGTAGGGCCCGAAAAAGCCTATTTTTTGCCCAAAGTATATGGATATATACTTAATTGGGGGCAAAGGATGAGTTGCCAACAGTAGACAATAGCAATAGCAATTTCATTCTCTCACAAAATAAAAAAAAAGGTGTGTGAATGGCGTCGGGATCAAACAGAGGAAGGCGGCCGGATGACGAGAAACTACAGTTCGAGACAACGGAGGGAATAGAACCGATAACGAGCTTCGACGGCATGGGAATCAAGGACAAGCTTTTAAGAGGCATCTATGGTTTCGGCTTTGAGAAACCCTCTGCTATCCAACAGCGCGCTGTTATGCCTATCATTCAAGGCCGTGATGTTATCGCTCAAGCTCAATCTGGTACTGGCAAAACCTCCATGATTTCCCTTGCTGTTTGCCAGATTGTCGACGTCTCTTCTCGCGAGTATTTCTTCTTTCTCGTCAACCCTAATTTTTCTGATTTCGCCTTTTTTTATTTTCCGTCTTATTCATTTGTTTACCTCTACCCCCAACAAACAATCAATAACATATTTTATAGTCTTATGGTTGTAACCCTAAATATGCACAAGAATTTTTTATGGCATGTGGCATATTTATTCCTACATATGATCCTTAGTTTGAAGAGGCGCAATGCGAGGGTCTTATTTTTGCAACTTAATTAGATTTCCCAAATAAAATTTTGGCCAACAATACCTCTTTAGGAGTTTTAAGGTGGACTAACATCTAAAGAATGAAAATTTTAGGAATAATGGGCAAAAGAAAAGACATATATAAAGATTTAGACGTACTCATGAACCTCGCTAAGTGAGTCTTATCTAAGAGGCGTACCTAAAGTGCACCAAGGCGTTCTAGCGCTTTTTCAAACTAAGATGTGATCCGCTCGACTCTATCTGTTTCATGATATTTTTTTTGCTTTAATAGACCGCTTGAGGACTGCCAGTTTTAAAAGACGTTTGTTTTGTTCTCTTTTAAAGCTCTGTTAGATATGTTGATAATCTTCCTCACACATATATTGATGTCCATGCGATTTTAGGGTGCAAGCACTGATATTGTCTCCTACTCGGGAGCTGGCAACTCAAACAGAAAAAGTGATAATGGCCATTGGTCAATATATGAGTGTAGAAGCATATGCATGCATTGGAGGGAAAAGCGTAGGGGAGGATATTAGAAAATTGGAGAGTGGCGTTCATGTTGTTTCAGGAACTCCTGGTAGAGTTTGTGATATGATCAAGAGGAGAACACTTAAAACCCGACAAATCAAGCTTTTGATTCTTGTAAGTGGCTAATTTTAGCTTTTCGAGTTTTTGGATTTTGTTGTTATTTTGTTTTTTCCCCACATTTATTTTTCAAATTTTACGGTGCCTGCTGGATACCGGTATAACTTTTAGGTTTTTGTTTTTCCTTCACGAACAGGATGAATCTGACGAGATGTTAAGCAGAGGTTTTAAGGACCAAATTTATGATGTTTATAGATACCTTCCTCCAGAGCTTCAGGTATCACTCTTTTTTTTGCAGTTGAATCCTCTTCCTGGTAACTAACTACCTGGGAAAAGGACTCAGTAGCCTTTTTCGTTTCATTATGATAGTCTTTGAAATGTTGGGATTTTGGGTGCCACTTTTCTATGTGAAGAGCCGATTGAACAAGCATTATTGATTATTCAGATTACTCTATTGGTATCTCCTTTCTCTGGTTGATTTGAATCATGAGAGTTATTGCTATATTTAAAAATTCAAACTTCCTTAGATTGCGGGGAATTATTAGGGTTTAAAGGAAGAAATATACGAAGAAAAGTAGGAGATAGTGGTGGTGGTGGTGGATCGAGGAGATGACAGTAGGCTAATAAGTACCTCCTTAAGAGGGATAAAAGGCTAAAAGCTACCCATTTTCTCCTGCAGGTAATTTTTTGCTCTCGTATAGGAGTTAATTTCCTACCACTCCTCCATCCTCCCCTACCATTCCTCACATTCCTTTCACGACGATCATTTGCCTCCTTTCTTTTACCTTTGTTTTAAACTTTATTATTTACGTAACAAGTTCACCCAATCCAAGTGTCCCCTTAGCTGTTGCTGTGATATATTTTCTTTCATGTTTGCGTATTTCTTGAGAATGATTTATTTCTAGCATTTCGAAGGAATATATTCCCATCCCTGGACGTTTCATTTGAACAAGAAAAACAATTATTTTTTGATGTTTTGCACTTCTCATAAACGTTAAAACTTAAGAGTTGAGATCATGGGAACATAGGGGCTCTAATGCTTTGTTTTGGTTGCATGACTTGCATCATACTGAGGAGATCTATCATTTCTCTTGGGGATTGTAAGCTGCTTTTATGTCTTGTTGCGGGATATATCTTCTTAAGTTTCGGTTGTATCTGTGCCTCTTAGGTTGTGCTGATCTCTGCCACTCTTCCCAACGAAATTCTGGAGATAACCAACAAGTTTATGACAGATCCTGTTAAAATCCTGGTGAAGCGTGATGAATTGACTCTAGAGGTTAGTGAATTATACCTTAACTTGATTTTACTAGGCAATTGAGAGTTACACACTTAATTTATTTGTCTAATCACGGATGGCAGGGCATTAAGCAATTCTTTGTTGCGGTTGAGCGGGAAGACTGGAAGTTTGATACACTTTGTGATTTGTATGATACTCTTACAATCACCCAAGCAGTTATCTTCTGCAACACAAAACGCAAGGTGACATAATTTTCAATCCCATTTTCCCCTGTTACGTCATGTATTCTAGAATGTGACCAGCCTTGCTTCCCAGTTGCTTATGTGTAGTTTATATCATTTTTATTGTTAGCCACCTTGTGGCTGGAAGACGATTCTCTTCTCTTATTCAAAGTTGGATCTCTATTAGTACTTTAATGCTTTCGTGCTACTTTTCAAGTTGGATACCTCCAATTGTTAGATGTTTAATGAACTGCTGATATCTCCTCCTCCCCCGGCTCCTTTTTTAGTGTCTTCACCAATGATTTATGAACGAGTCCTGTAAACTGAAACTGTGTTGAACAGTGTCTGGTACATATTGTATTTATCAGTATTTCCTGATTAGGCACTGGTTTATGTGGAGGGAAAGTAGATTGGCTTTAAGCTGGGAACTGAAAATATGAACTGGTGAAGGGCATGGGGCTTTGCTGTGTGATGTTTTACCATTCGTCTGTCTTTTTTATTTGTAAGATTCCTCTCTTCTATTTTGATGGAAGGGTGTGAATTTCTAATAGATTGGTAACCATTTTGGGATGTGGCGATCATTGTTTTGTTTTCGGTTGGGAGTATAGTCAAGTTAACCCAAAGAGAAGGATCTAGATTCCTACGAGAGCTGACCCAATCCCAAAAACCATTAACTTGTTTTGTTCACTTTTAGTCAGTAAGAAAATTGTATGGGAAATATAAATTGAAAATTTGTCATTTAATACCTTGTGAAAACCGCTTTTTGTAAATTACTACCTTTTAAAGAATTAAAGCATATAAAAATTGGTGTCTTTCCGACCAACAAAATACTCCCTCTATCCCAAAATAATCTTCTTGGTTGTACAATACACGGAAACCATAGAAACCAATAGTTTTAGTATTGAAAAGAAAAGTATGGGTAAATTCAAAAAGATAAGTAGGGGGATTGTTTTGAGATGAAGGAGTGAAAACTCCAGTCATTCTGGTATTCGTTTAAAATTTGTATCTTTACTCCCATTTTACCCTTGGTTCTATTTTCTTCTTTAGATATTCATCTACAAGACTACAACTCATCTGTTCATTCTTTTCTTTGTCTCACTTAATTTAATTCACTTACAAAAATCTCATCTTACATCCTCTATTATTTGCTTACCCTTCTCCTTCTCCCTCTCCTTAAACCTTCCCTTCCTCTACTTTTGTTTTTCCCGTCACTCCCTGCTCTCTCATCTCCATTTCACCCTAAAGTAAAAACACCACCAACAACAGCGAACATTTTCCTTAAGACTTGTTTGAATTTAATACAACTTGCTTCCATGCCCGCCTCACTTTTCAACCCTAAATCATTCATTTTAAAATAACCTCGCTTTCCCTTCAAAGGCGTACAGTTTCACTTCTCATTTGTCGTACGACCGACCAACCGTTGATTGGAAATAGAAGCGAACTCCAATGCGGTTCTTGACAAATAAAATGTGGATAACTGTAATGCCGATAACTATGAGTGATTCAAAAAGAGAAGTAGTGGGATTATTTTGCGATGGAGTAAAAATTCCAGTCATTCTGGTATTTCTTTCAAATTTGTACTTTACTCCCATTTTACCCTTGTTCTAATTTCTTCTTTAGATATTCATCTACAAGACTACAACCATCTGTTCATCCTTTTCTTTGTCTCACTTAAGTAGATTCACTTATAAAAATCTCATCTTTCCATTCTCCATTATTTGCTTCTCTCTCTCTCTCTCTCTCTCTCTCTCTCTCTCTCTCCCCCCCCCCCTAAACCTTCCCTTTCTCTACTTTTGTTTTCTCCAGCCGATCCCTACTCTCTCATCTCCATTTCACCCAAAAGTAAGAACATCATGAACAACAACAACAACAACAACAACAAACATTCTCCTTATGACTTGTTTCAATTTATTACAACTTGCTTCCATACCCACCTCACTTTTCAACCCTAAATCATTCATATTTAAATAATCCAATAAACAATTCTTGCTTTCCTTTCAATAGCGTTTCACTTCTTATTTGTCGTACGACCGACCAACCGTTGACTGGAAATAGAAGTGATCTCCTAATGTGGTTCTTGACAAAGTAAATGCGGATAATTGGAATGCGGATAACTATGTCAATTTATTTTGTGGGTTACCTGCCTTGTGAGAATAATTAGAATTGGCTCACATGTTTGAAGTAGCTAGTGCGTTTGAGATTTTTGAGGAAATCTAAACTCAGTTTTAAGGGGTTTTGTTAATTCAATTGTATTATCATTGGGTTTTTAGTAAGTTGTATTGTTTTAGATTCTATTAATTTATATTTGAATTGTATTTGGAGGCTGGGTTTGTGTATTGAGTTCATAAGATTGTAGTTGCACTAAATTGGTTCACATCTTATATGATTTGTGTAGAAAATTTGTAATTCTGTTTGTATGAACAACAAATGGACTTAATTTGGGAGAAGAAAGGTATACAACAATTCCTTCTTTTTTTTTTGTCCGGATGATGGGTAAGGTAGCAATGTTTTTTTGCACATCAAAGTGCTTTAGAAGGTACTAAATTTGTCTACTGATGATAAGGTTGGAGAAGCTTGTTTTTGTAGATTATCTCCAATATGGGTTACACCTGAAAATTAAACCTGAAATTCCGGAGGTTTTTATTTGAGGAGATGGCAGGTGGGATCCTTGCAAAGTCATGGGCTGGCTAGGGGATTGTCTGGGCTGGTCTTTGCCTCTTTGGCTCGTTTGGTTGGTGTTCCTGGTGGGGCTGGTGTAGCTCGGTTGGAAATTAGTTGAATTTAGGTGGGAATCGGTTGAGGGGCAGCGGAAATAGCTTAAGGGTGGTTGGAGTAGGCTGAGGGTGGTCAGAAATGAGCCATGAAGCGGTGGTGGTGGTGGTGAAGATTGGTCGAAATGGGACACAATAGGTGGATCGTGGGGGTGGAAATAGGGTTGTGTGGTGGAGGGAGAGGAAGGAGTTAGTTAATGGTGATAGGTTTAGTGGATGAGAGTTGGTAATTTAGTACCCTAAAAACCTGCCAAAATGGAAATAACTGAAACAAAAACACACTGAAATTTCCCCTAAAGAAAATGAGAAGATCATGAAGAAATGGAGGGGGTAATATATTGCTATAATAAAGCATGATCAAAGCATTGTCTAGGAGACCGCATTAAAGCGAATGGGAGAAACAAAAAAGAATGGAGGGAGTTGTTGGTAAATGTAATTTACCCATTTTGGAGCTTGTCTTTCCTTCCCTTTATAGGTAAGATTACCCACGAGTTCAGAGCTTAATTATCCACCTCTCACTTTGCATATTGGCATCAACCCATGATGTCTTTTTATACTTCTTGCAATCCAATCCAGTCCAGTCCAATGGTATCAACTACTTTTGGGTTGGGTGGTCTTCGAGGCGACACTTTGACTGTCTTCTTCGTTAATTGTACATGTCTTTTACAAAAAATATAATTTTATGAAAGACTTTCATAACAAAACTAAATATGTTAGTTTCATCTTTCATATTTTCATACTTTTTTCTTTATTTATGGTCAAAGTTTACGAAGTTTGACCTCCAAAAAGTAGATGTTACCATTGGATTGGATAGGAGGAAGTATATGCGTTTTACTCCCTTGGTGTCCCTAAGAAAATATTTCTCTTCGAGCCTACTTATGTAAATAAAATCAGTAGTAGTGGTAGTAATAGTTTCCCACTCAATAATGATGATATGTGTTCAATCTCAGCCCCATCTTACCCCACGTTGAATACCCTGATATGCGAAAATTGATATTTTGCGAAGTAAGTTGTCTATTAAATAAATATGTGGGGGTGTTTTCTTTTTGTTTATCCTACATCTTACATGACCTTTGAATACTTTGATACTCAAATTGATATTTAGTGAATAAGTCGTCTATTGGATAAAATTGTGTGGAGTGCTGTATTTTTGTTCGAGTGATTGAAGATGGACTTTATTTATAACTTGAAAGTTTAAACAAGATAGAATACCAGAGAGATGAAAAGCAATTCGTATGAATGTTTTTTTCTTGAGGCAATATGAATGGGTTTGTAAGGAACAAATAAAGGATGTAATAGCTGATAGATATGCAAGAAAAGTGAGGGCAAGGACTGGCTATCTTATGTTTACAAAAAAACTGAGTACAAAGTAAGATTATTAGTTATGTTTACAAGGAAAAAGTGGAACCAGGATAAGAATATTAAT
Organism: Heliosperma pusillum; assembly: GCA_022085475.1. Lineage (NCBI taxonomy): Eukaryota > Viridiplantae > Streptophyta > Magnoliopsida > Caryophyllales > Caryophyllaceae > Heliosperma > Heliosperma pusillum. The sequence continues at coordinate 16,074 of JAIUZE010021716.1, read as the reverse complement.
TTACGACGAATGCTACAAGTATTTCAGTCAACTCATTTAGGGTATGTTTGGATAACAAATGTGGAGGGAAAGGGAGGGTAGGGGGAAAGAGGGAGGGGAAAGGGAGGGAAGGGAAGGGGAGGGAGAATGGAGGAGGTCATTTTCCCTCCAAATCTTTCCTATGTTGGAGGGGAAATGATTTGTCTTGGAAGAGGGAAATGGAGGGATCCACTTTCCCTCCCCTTCAAATCCCCCTACCTTCATTTTGCTAACCAAACAATAGATTTCTTATCCTCCCTTTCCCTCGAATTCCAAACACACCCTTAGTGTTGACGAAAAATTATTTCAGATTTGGTGTTTGAGGTCCTTAATTGACAATTATTTAAGTTGAGGTTTTTAATTCGGAAACTTCAGTACTCCCGAGTCTTCTTGTTGTTGACTAGAATGTAGTTTATACAAGGGGTTTTTTTTCCCCGTTTATACGTCATATCATAATGACCTGTTATTGGGGAACATGCGCAAAGTCTTCTTCGTATTTATAGATGGGGTTTTTTGAATTATGGTCTAGGTGGATTGGCTGACTGAAAAGATGCGCAGCAACAACTTCACCGTGTCATCCATGCACGGTGATATGCCCCAAAAAGAAAGAGATGCTATCATGACGGAGTTTCGTAATGCACATACTCGTGTATTGATCACAACAGATGTTTGGGCTCGAGGGATTGATGTTCAACAGGTATTTTAAGTTTGTTGTACCTATCTTGTAAAATTTAAAATACAGATGCTTGTTTCCGTGATCTTTGATGGGATATTTGATTTTTACAAAACAAGCTTAGACACACAGGTAGGAGGGAATATTTCATATTTTTTCTAGACGTTTTTGTTTGGTTTGATGTTGTTGATTTCTTAATGTAGTGTTTGTCTTTCCTTAAATGTAATATTTTCCATTAGGCATTAGCCATTATTGATCACATCCATCTGCAATCAGCTCTTAATCTCTCCTCTTTGCTCAGTCAGTTGACCTATTTTTTTTATCTTTCTTTTAACAGTCTTTTTGATCTAGCAGAGTTAGCTCCCTTTTTGACAATATAGTTTTTCTTCCATTTCTTTTATTAGTCATTAGTTGATAGTTGATTGCCCTGTTCTCTTTTCATCTTATTCAAACTATAATTGTTGGAGGGTCAGATGATTCAGGCGTGGGTGAGGATTTGTTTCCATGGATACAGTAGATGAGATGTATAAAGAATATTATTGGGTCTTAGGCAGGGAGTGTTTTCTTGTATTCTGTGATCTGTGAGATGTTTACCCTCTTGTACCTAAATACCTCTTCTCCTTCTGAACCCAGAACAAGTTAGGGATTTCTTATGTCTTGTCGTCCTGATGGAGAACGTCTCGGTTGAGCTTATACTCTCACTTCTAAAACCTTACTGAAGTACATGAGCTCTATCTTTCTACTCAATTATGCTTATTGTTCTTAGGTGGAGCCTCTTTGTCAGAATTATCCATAGGTGGTGTTTCTAGCTTGCTTTTTAACGTTATTGTTCTTTTAGGTTTCTTTGGTAATCAACTACGATCTACCTAATAATCGAGAACTCTACATTCATCGGATTGGTCGCTCTGGTCGTTTTGGACGCAAGGTATCTTTCATTTCTTTCATTAATTGTAGTCACCTCTTCTTTGTGCTAAACGTGTTCTTTTGAACGGGTCTGTGACTTTGGTGATTTTGAGCTTCCAGTGTGACCGATTTTAAGCTTTCCTGCTTGTCTTTCTCTAGTGTGATTTATAAATGTCTAATGTCTCCATTGTAGATAAAGTTTCATAATAGACATATTAATTTTAGTTCCACGTGAGCCTCGCAAGCTGTTACCATCATTTTAGTTTGCTGATAATTTTTGTAAAGCTCATTGAATGGGTGAACTTTCGCTCTTCCATTTAGTGTTTATATATCTGATAGTCTTTTACTTATATTCACAGTTATGTGTGGTTACTTAGGTTAATCGTAGATGTAAACTGTAAATCAGCTTTAGCCACTCAGTATGTAACATGTCTTGGTCACATTAGTGGCAGATATGAATTCGTCACCCTTATTTAAAAATATTCATCCCCAAGCATTTGGTTGTGCTTTGGCCGTTTTTCTTATAAAGATCTTTTTTAGCTTCTAATTTCAGTGAATTTTGTAGCCATTTTTATAGGCAGATCTTTCCGCGACGTTTTATAGCCCCTTTTAACACTTTGAAGTTTGCGGAAGTCACTATTTTGAGAGACCCCTCATTACTATAGCAGTTCTCCGTATTAATTTTTCAAACCATTTTTATACTTTGATCTATTCTTGACCAAGATTTCTTTTGAACAGCTTGTCTACAGTTTCTAATTCACATACATCGACTTTGTGTGAAGGAAAGCTTTTTAGTTGATAATTTTGTTTGACTAACCTTAGTGTGATTATGTGAGCTGGGAAGCCTCTTAATGTGTAACCTCACTTTCCTGACTTGTACGTGTTTTCTCTACCGGCCTGCTATATTCAAGTAAGGATTATGAATATCTTCAATTATCAATCCTTGGAAGCATGCAGGGGTTTCTTTCTATGAGCATTAAGTTGAGAGGGTCTTTTATACTTTTAACTTTTAACTTTTAACTTTTAACTTTTAAATTCCTTGCCTCCTATAGGCTTTCCTTAGTCATGAATTTGTAGCCCTAATTTCTACTGGGATGCTATACAATGATAGGCCACTTACAGTTCGAACGATTAGGTTATATAGTTTTTGACTTTATAGTTTGCAGTTCTATGAGGCTTGAGAAAGACAAATTGACTTTGATTGAATGACGTCACCAATGTACTTAACTTTAGTTTCTTGATAATGAACCCTCGTCAACTACTGTACAAAATTATTTGGTGTAGTTAGTGTCTGCTTGATCTGGATCTACGCGTTTGGATATTCTAGCTTTTTCTTACATTTCATCCTCGTTTAATAAATATGCCTCATGGACTCCCGCAAATGACGATATAAGGATCGGATATAGGCAGCCTTACCCTTTTGTTAAAACAGGGCTAATTCCAAATGATTACTGAAAATTGTGTTTGAGAAATTCATTGAATGACCGCTATTTTGCAACAAAAAGAAGTGCAATCTATTTTATTGAGTAATTTTGCCCTATTTCATCATAATCCCATTAGAATTGAGAACCATTGCTGTTAAATATATGTGCTGTTATTTTTATCAGTGTATAAGGTGCAGATGCTGTCTGTAAATGTTGCAGGGTGTTGCTATAAACTTTGTCAAGAATGACGACATAAAGATTCTAAGAGATATTGAGCAATACTACAGCACCCAAATTGACGAGATGCCAATGAATGTGGCTGATTTGATATGATCACAGTATGCCTCATTCTGTCTGATGGCTTTGAAATTCAGTTGTTTGGACGTGTGAAAGTTCAGTGTGGATTGATGGGGTTATTCTGTAACTAATACTGATCACGTGGTTCTTTTGACATTGTTAATGTTGATTTTGCTCATAACGAGACTTGTTTTATGGAAATGTCGGTGGAGACTTTATATTTGATGCTAGATCCACTTTGTGTACGACTGCTGAATGGACTCGAACCTTATCTAATGTCATTGCTGTCCTTGGCTTCGACTGAGGAAGTGAAACTTGCTCTTCAACCTATCTCGACTGGACAACCAGTAACAGATTGACTTCCATTAGACTCGACGGTTGAAGAGAGATTTTCCAATAGGGACTACTATTTGGTCCGCCCCTTTAGTACTGTCAAAGTGAATTTTTTTTTGTTCGAGTTCAAATACTTCCATCTGTGTGGAAGAGTTTTGGGCTTGTGCTTGTCATCATCGTATTTGTACGGGATAATTTCCTTGGGCAACTGAAACCAAATACTCTAGTACATGTTAATATTAGTTCTCTATGACTTCTGAGTGGGTTCCAAAATTTGTGTTTGATCTACAATTCTACATGCAAATATTCTAGTTGTGACATTGGGAGTTGCATTTGGGCCAACATTTTAGGACCCAAGCGTATAGATCGGGAGAGGATCATGTCTCGTTCTTAATTTTCATGTGTAGGTATTAGGACTAAAAATTTCAATGTTCTTTTACCCATTCCTCAACTCCCAAATATAAAATGTCAATGTCCTTGCCCTACTCATATAATAAGACAATAAAAGTCGCCACTTGGCATCGATCATTTGAGAGATTTACTAAATTTGAATCATTTTTTACACAAATTATTATTCCTTTCTAAAGCATTTTGATCAAAGTACGTCACCAACGCACATTGTGTTATATAGAAAGTTGATTTCATACCCATATACACTATGCAAAAGCTCGGCAAGAACATTTTTATCACCGAACAAGCACTTATCCTAGAGAGCTAAGTATTTTCTTTGGTGAATACGAAGAGGGAGAAACCCACAAACTAAAGTGTCAAAAACAAAGCAACAAAACTAAAAAGCATGGAATGGCACAACACAAGGCCGCGCAACTCCACCCAAGTCTCCCTGGTTCGGCATTTCGACTCCTATCATTAATTGTAACTGCGACTCTGGTTGTACTCAAAGGTTAGCCATCCAGTCAGCGCAATAATTGGCCTCTCGATAAATATGTTAAATCTCAGCCTGCCATTCCGAGTCATGGATGAATGATTTACATAATCGGATCAAATGGGAATGGGCTGTGGGCAGCTCTTGTTCGGTCTTCATGAATCTTTCGATCACTTTTGAGTCAGTTTGTATAATTAGATGAGTGAACTTCCGTTCCAATGCTATAAATAAGCCTCGTTTTAATGCTCGAAACGAGTCTCCGGAAATAGAAGATGGGGCCATCGGAAACAGAAGCTGAGGCCATCAATTCAGCACTAGTAACTGTCGCAACTCCCAAGCTCTCGTAAAAAGCTACAAGTCTGTTTCCTTTCGAAGCTCCATCAATATTTAGTGGAACCTTGGATTTCGTAAAGAGCCATCGGGTACCACCTGCCCCGCTACCCATGGATTTCCTTTCGAAGCTCCATCAATATTTAGTGCAACCCAATTGACGAATAAAAATCTCACGACATTGTTGTTCTTTCGACTTAACGCATATATCCCTCGCTTCCTTTGCATTAATCACTTCCTAAATTTTCCCGTTCAAGAAGATGAAGAAGTGGACTGGTATAGCGTCACTACGGTGAAACACCTGACAACTACTCTACCTCCACCTTCATATCCACCAAACCACAACCGCAAAAACCGCACCCCATGCCCGAAAGAATCGGACTTCTCGATATGATAAATTCAAAACTACCCACTCACGAATATCCCGTATATTACTGAATTGAGTAGTTCCGGCAATAGGGAAATACCTCCAAATTTTCTTCGCCACACGACCGTCACGAAGCAAGTGCAGTGTCATTTCCTCTGTATCACCACATACCCCACAACACGGATCTTCAGTGAAACCTCCACGAGCCCGAGTAACGTTCGTCATCAGCCTATCGTGCATAAGTAAACATAGTAACATCTTCATTTTCCGTGGTGCCCAAGTCTTCCACATAAGTTTCCAATGCGTTTCTGAGTCATCCAACTGTGTATCCCGTATTAAACGAATAGCCGAATTTACAAAAAAGTAACCGGGCGCCGTCTCTGCCCAATAAAATTCGTTTTCATTACTTTCCTCCGCAATTACCTCAAAAGAAGCAATAGTTTTAAGGATTTCAGGTGGCAGGAACTCCGCAAATGATTTCCATTTCCATCCTGATTCCGGTTCCCACATATCAGCGATCGTAGCATTAAAAATATTTTGCGGAATTGACAAAATGAGACACGGTAATTTCCATGGCCCATTTATGCTCCCCAAATAGTGGATTTCTGCCATTGCCAAGTGCGGAACCTATGTCCTCCTCTAAGATATCGACTGCTTCAACGATTCCTTTCGAGGAATTCCAGCAAGGTTGTTTAGCCTTAAATATATCCAATTGACATCTCCCTTTGCAATATTTATTACGTAGCACCCTTGCTCATATAATAAAATTCGGCTCTGTTAGCATTCGCCACCCCAATTTTGCCATGAAGGCGATGTTTTTTTTTATCATTGGTCACCATATCCATGACATCAGACTCAAACCCCTCACAACTTGATCACCTCCCCACATAAACCTCCTTGATTTCTTATCTAGATTGTCATAAAGCCTTTTAGGTAGCTTCACCGTTTGCATGTTGGCGGACTCGTTCTCTACGAAATTCAAATTCTTTTTTAATTTCCTGTGGAATACAATTGTTCCGCGAAGAGGTGGTTGGGACAAGGTGTTCACTTATGAAATGGTTTCGGTTCACTCGTGGCTTGAGGGTAGGAAGGTGAGTCTCACGATTCTTATTGTTCATCGTATTATTCAAACTAGTTTGACGGTCATTAAGGAAAAGCCATCCACCACTGTTGATTCCCCTATAGGTGTGGATTTCCCGTCTTTTAGTGGCTAAGAAAGTGGTAGATCCCGGGAGTTATGGCGTCTTGGCAAGGGATGAGATGGGTGACAAAATTTTCAAACTCATGAAAATTGGGGATGTCGGACCAGATTTTGTCTTCTTGATAAAGGGTAACAATGTTGACAAAACACCGGATGGGACAACTGTTGGGCAGGGGATATCGGTGGAAGTTGGTGCTAAGTTGGACTCGTTTATGCCGAGTATTCAAGAAAAATTTGAGGCTCAAGATGCTGTCCTTTAGAGTATTGTCTCGGGTTTGGGGCAATGGGCTTCACGTGTTGGGGGTAGTTCGCCAGAAATTGTGGCATGGATGAAGGGTGTTGATGATCGAATTAAGGAGCTTGAGCGAAGTGTGGTTATAGTTCGTGATGAGGTGTTCCGCCCTGGACGTCGTTTGGATAATCTTGTTAGTCAAGGCAGAGCCATACACTGAGATGAGCGTAGTATTCATGAAGATGTAGCTACTATGTTGGAAGCTAAAAAAGCCTTGTCGTTGAATGTTTCGAACTTCGATACTTGCCTTACAGCTTAAGCCAACAATGTCCGCTCCTCTTTTGATCGACTTTCCACCTTGGAGTTCCGTATTCGTCCTGATTATGTCGACCCCAACATCATCCGCCAACCCAGAACTTGAACCCGTCTTTACCTTACCTTATTTTGCCCTATTTGAACTTCATTTTGCCTATCTTTTTATTTGGCCCAAATGGCTTTTGAACAATATATTTCCTTCGTTTGTATTTAACATATATTATTATGCTTGCTAGACTTTTATTATCTTGTTTATTGACAGGCTAAATCGCACACCTATCAAAGATAAGCAACACGCCTAGACTAATGCAGTAAAGGAAGTCGGAACCGTATCCACAAGGAGACTAAAGCAATTCTATTTGCTAATTAATAGTCTGTCTAAGTAAAAATTGAGGGGTTTTAATTGTTTTTTTTCTAAACTAAAAGTAATGAAGAAAGGACAAATAAAGAGAAAAAAGTGGATTCAAATATAATATGAGAAAAGACTAGGACATCGGGTTACCACAGTCAACAACGGTCAATGGAAAATCAAAAGGTCAACATAAATGTGGTTTGAAGGGTAATGGATTGTTTCTTTCGGTCTACTATTCACCCTACAAATAGTAATATAGCTTCCGCTCTAATTAGAAAATTCTATTGTTCGCTACAAGGCTCTATCTTTTCCATATCTTACGATCTAGGTCAAGGTCTAACATACTAGTAAATCGATCACATGCATTTAACCAATTTATTACGAATTAATGCAACGATTAACAATACAAACCATTTATTACGCTAGATTTAATAATTCAACAATATACCGTCACATAACCGTGCTTCCCCTTAATCCTAGCATAAATAATTAGGTACGCATAATATATCTAAAGAAATCAACAATAAAGATAATAACTGAATTAAACATGATAAAAGAAGATGAATAACAATTAACAATCTAGTAGATTAAAGAATAAGGACAAAGAACAAAGAAAGAAGAATAAAGGAAAAGGAATTAAAGTAAAAGAGTAAGTTTTAATACTAAAAGAATGGAAAGAATAAGGGCAGTCGATCGACTAAACTACAACATTTGTCGATCGACTAAACTACAACATCTGTTGATCGACAAGAATGGCTGTCGATCGACTATACTACAGAACTGCACGCCATTCTTCACTCTATTTCAGCGCATTCTCTCTCCTTCTCACGCATCCCAAAGCGACGGTTCCCGAGCATAACTTCATTAGAGTCTAGAATGCAACGCAAGGACAAGATTTTTCTTGTTTTCGCTCCCTTTAGGCTAACAACCTGTACGAAATAAAGAAGCACCAAAAGTAGTCGAAACAAGGGAGAATAGTAGCATTCGCTACTCAAAATGGCATATAAATGCGTGCAAAAGGGTGAAATAAACTAATATATTAAGCATGCATCAAACCTCCCTAAACCAAACCCTTGCTTGTCCCAAGCAAGCAAAGACTAAGACAATGGACTCATCTAATGGAACGATGAACAAGCTCAGAGCTAACTACACTTTTAACAAGTCCAAACGCATTTAATGTATAAAAGCTAACACCAAAGCACTAAACCAAATGCAAACGAGTTAGATCAATGATAAAAGAAACTGAACTGTCGACCTTGCAAGACTTGTATATATGGGACTCTCACGGGCTACTTATCACTCATTCAAAGCACATGGTGAGAAAATTTGTAAGATAAGAAGAAAAGTAGTCACTCACCTAACTGCGACCTATTAGAACATTCATGTAATTTAAGATGATAAATACCTTTACCGACCGTTCATAAGCATTATAACCAAACTGGACCAATACATATGTCGAGGACTTACATATAGTGTGAGGTGAGATAATTGGGTGAAAATGGACAAAAATAAATTTGGATATGTGGAGATAAAGCCAAGCTAGTACGATCTTAGCCAAGTAGTACACTCATCCGCCTTATAAACATAATTCAAGAATAAAATCGATGCCAAATTCGGCACAACTAAACACACACATCACGACTCCCCAAAATGTATAAAGACGAGCATGAGAGTATCAGTTCTTCTTTTTTCTCTTTTTTATCCTCAGAATGTTTAAGTAGGTTGCCGATATCAAGTCAAGTCTATTCGTTTCAGTAAATTTTAATCAAGAACTCGTAGATTATGCAAATGATTGTACAAGACGACATTAACGATGCAAGGCTTAGACTGAGGTAAAAGCATAGAAGTGTTTTCATCATTGTTATTCAACCGTTTCGACTCGACCTAAATGCAAAAATAAACATGTCTTTGTATTTTTTTTAATGATTTTTTTAATTTTTTTTCAAATTAAATAAACAATTCATGCAGAAATGTAATAAATATGAAAGCGGAAATCAATAAATAATGCAGATGTAATACAAGTCAGATGCATACCCTCCTCAAACCAAATCACACAATGCGCATCATTGTGGTCAACATACAATCAGTAGCAGCAAAATATAAGGGAAAAGGGAATGCAAAACTAGATAATGCAACAAAAATAAAGTATAGGAAAGGAAACTCACAAATATATACAAGGACGATCTTCATAAACCAACAAACAACAAGGGAGGTCGTGGCCAGTTGCTACTAGTAGGGCTGTTCAAAAATGCACCCGGACCGGCGAACCGGACCTGTCCGGACCGTAAGGGTCAGACCGGACCGGACCGGTCACCCTCAGGTCCGGTCTCCGGGTCTATAAAAGTCCTCAACCGGTCTCCGGTCCTAACCGGTCCAGAACCGAGGGTTGGCCCGGTGAAACCCGCGGACCGGCAGAATCATGAGTTATTGCTCTGTGGACTTGGATAGTGAAAGGCATTAATGGAAAGTTGCAGAGGGTGTGGAAAGATGAAACGTTTATTTTACTGGGAGTTGGAAATTTGAGTCATTATTACCATTCTTGGAATTTGATACTTAATTATACTTTCCTAAGTCTTGTCTCCTATTTCTTATAACACTTAATATATTATTAATATACTACTAAGTAGTTTTTAGGAATCTATTTATATTAGGTATGTACACATATTATTTGCTTAAGAGATAATCATCTCCTTGATTCTCGTCTTTTGAGTTATTTATTTTGCCCGGCATTATTAGCCTTTCATTATTTTACATCTACATTTCTACTCCATCATAGGTCACGAAACTCCACCAAACTTTCAAGTATTGTGCTCTGCTCATACATAGTGCACAAAGGCTGTAGAAATAATGATTTATGAACCTGATGAACAAACATTTATCATATATTTACCATAAGAGCAAGTCGGCAAACAGTGGCCACCAATTTTTTATGAAAGTGCGGTCCGCGGTCACCGGTCCGGGTTTAGACCGGAGCTCAGGGTCGGTCCAGGTCCGGTTCCACCACCTTACGGTCCGGTCTCCGGGTTGGACATTAATTGCTAACCGGTCCCCGGTCCTAACCGGGTCGGTCCGGTCCGGTCCGGGTTTGGACCTTTGAACACCCCTAGCTACTAGTCATCACCTTCCTCAAACTCAGATCCGCTTGCCTCCTCGTCTTCATCTCCATCTTCCTCTACCTCCTCCTCAACGGCTGCAGTACTAGGATAACCACCCTCCGGATAACAGTAGTATTAAGGGTGGATCCTATCATATGGTACCCTTTTGTGGCGTATGTAGGACTCGTAAATAAGGAAACCAAGAGATAAGCATTTAATTAGTCACATTTTTCCTCTCATTTTAGTCCCCATTTTGGTCCATTTACACGGATTTGCGTGCCCTTGATTGCATTTTGCTTCCCGATTTCCCGTGCTATGAATATCGATCTTAATTTGTAGGAATTAAGGCGGAAATGAAGAAATCGGAGCATAAAAGTCTTGCATGAGTCGGGATTCGGAAATGAGACGAAGAAATGAGGAAAGCAAGCCTCAGGTGGCGCAGGCCGGCCAACCGACCGGTGGCCGGCCACCCGGCACAGACCACGCACTCACAAAGGAAAGAAAAAGAGAAGGAGGAGAAATAGGCCAGGTAGCGCCGGCCGGTCGACCGGCGGCCGGCCCTCCACCCGGCTCGCGCAACATCAGTGAGCATTTGAGATTATTGTTGTGTTCCAGGCCGGTGGGTGGCCGCCGGCCGGGAACCCTTTTTCATACTTAGAAGAATTTTTGAAGAAGAGAAGAATGGAGCTACTGATGTGCTCCAGGCCGGTCAGAGGGCCGGCGGCCGGTCGACCGGCCAGGAACGCAGCTCCGCATTTTCGCCTCCTCTTCTATTTTCTTTCTTAATTTCGAGATACCTATATATACCCTCTCCCTAATTTTTGTAAGCAGCTTTTGCATGAACACTTAGCACAAAACCCTAGATAATTTGTAACCTCTATTACTCACTAATTACTCTCCTAATCGTTCCTTAGTTAAGTTTAATTTCTCAATTCAAGTTAGTAGATCTAGTCTTTCTTAGTAGAACTATCATAGTTTTGGGTTTGTATTGAAGATTTTGGGTGAAGACATTCTCCCTATTCATTAATACAAGCCTTGTTGGTATAAATTTCTCATCTTTTTGTTATTTATGCAATTTATTTTCATTTCTAGTTGATTGTTTATCATTCGATTGTTATAATTATTCATTTCCTTAGCATGATGTTCATTTCATTATTCCTTGCCTTTAGTTGTTTGATTTCCTATAATATGAGTGAGTAGTTTCCCTCTAGGGTTTAGGGGGAGCCTAAGGGAGGATTATGTGGGATAATTGGTTGGGTAATTAGTAGACTTGTTGTAATAATTTGGGTATTACCCATATGCACACTAGGTGTTTGATGAATTGTGTAAACGAAAGTTACCCACTTTATCAAGTATCGTTTGATTATCTCTTAAGCGACGGTGGTAGAGATGATTAGACTAGTGTTTATATGAGTGATTTGAGACAAATGCGATGGCTTTGTTGAAGATTATTAATTGTTGAGACATTAGCAATTAATTTTACTCGAATTTATTACCCATTTGCTAATTACTTGACTAACCCATTAATCCCCCTAAGGTGAACCCTTTACCTTAGTTTGTCCCTTAATTGTCTTTACCATATTATTTAGCGATTACTTGCATTTTCTAGTTCTTAGTTAATCTTCCCATCCAACCTTTGTTAGGCTAGAATAGGACTCGATCGAACTTGTAGTTGACCCCTCCATCCTCGTGGATTCGACCCCTTTATACTACTTATATAGGGTTTATTTTTAATTTTTGCATTGACGACGAAACACTCATCAAATGGCGCCGTTGCCGGGGATGGCGTAAGGAAACTCGTAGTTTGTTTTGTGTCTTAGATTTAGCCAAGTTACATGTTGTTTTTGTTGGTGTTTAGTTGTTAGATTATTTGTAAAGTGCCTTGCATTATTGTCTTTCCCTAGTGTGCCCAAAAACACACTAGGAGTCTAACTTGTTTTTGAGTTGCTTTGAGTGCATGCCTAGGGGTGAAGGGTTGTTCTTGAGCCATCCGGAGCCCGAAAGGTTGTTTAGGACTCTCCGAGCTAATACACTTGCTCGGGTTAGGAATTCAAGAACGGTTAGCCGTCAACAAGCCAATACTTCTATTGCTTCTACATCCACTCCAACAACCGATCACCCACAAAACGACACCATTGAACCCATATTCGAAAACCCCTTCTACAATACAATTCAAAACACCCCACCAATTTCACCACCTACAACACCTCAACAACAAAATCAGCCACAAATGACGACTTTACGTGACCGTAACCGACCCAACCATGATGATACCCAATCTCCAATAAATTTCGGTGTCTTGGCCCCAAATAACTTTGAGATACACCCGGCTCAAATGAGTTCGATTGAGCGGGATAGCTTTGGAGGCCTTCCCGATGAGGATGCTCATGCCCACTTGAGGAAATTCAAAAGTAGAGTGGCAATCATGAAGAGGAATGGTGTGCCCGAGGAAACCCTTTGTCTAATGTTGTTCCCATTTTCTCTCAAAGACCGGGTGGAGAGGTGGTTGAATAACCATGCTCCAAACACTTTTACTACTTGGGATGCCTTAGCTAAGGAGTTTCTAAGCAAGTACTACCCCGCCTCCAAAACGGCAATGCTAAGGAATGAGATAACAACCTTCCAACAAGAGCATGGAGAATCCTTGGGAGAAGCATGGGATCGATTCATTGATCTACTTGCCCGTTGCCCTCATCATGGCATAGCGGATTGGTATGTCACTCAAACATTCTATCAAACTCTTCTCCCTCAAACCAAGGCTATGGTGAGTGCTTCCGCGGGGGGAAGTTTTGATCATTTGAATGACCAACAAGGGGCGGCATTGATTAAAAAAATGGCTGAGTCGGAGTCTAGCTATGGTACTAGAGGAAATAGCTTGAGGAGGAGTTCAAAATACCCAAGTGAGAACTTTTCAAATGCGGATACCAATGCCAAGATTGATTTGCTCACACAAACTTTTACTAAGGGTTTTGCCGAGCTTCAAAAGGCTCAAAATCAAAGTCAAGGCCATCATGTGAATGAAGCTAGTGGGTCTTATGCACCTCCTATGGTGGAAGCTTATCAAACCCCTACTTGTGAAATTTGCAATGGGTGTGGACACACCTTTGAAGTTTGTGGGAATAATGTATCTTATAACAATGAAGGAGGAAATGACTATCAACATGTGAATGCATTTCAAGGGGTCAACAACAACCCACGGCCTGTGAGAAAATATCCGTATATTTCACCTCTAAATTTCAGGATTATAACAAAATTATAAGATACGAAATAACGAGTCATATATGAAAATAACAATATAAATAAGAGATAAAAATCAACCTTTGGTCCTTGCAAATTGGCTTAAGAACAATATCAAAAGTATGATATCTCCTACTAGTTGCACCCAAAATGCTCCTTGATATGCCTTAATCGTGCTAGAACGATTATACAAAATTACCGCTAATTTTATGTGAGGTTTGATGATAGATCTAGAGAGAAAAATTGAGAGAAAAATCACCCTAGTGTTTTGTATTTGTGCCGTCATCACCCATCAAAAACCCTAGGTATTTTTCTTTTTATTCTCTCCTAATCATACTAGCTAGGTTTTCCTAAAATAAGAAATTGCAATTAGGATCCATTCCAAACCGATTTGGACCGAGTAGATATATCCATTTATTGCTTCATATTTTTCGGTCACACCTAGTAAATAACATCCATTGTATTATTATAATTATCGTCACTAATATCGTCATCTTATTAATAAGTCAACTCAACCTTTTGCAGTCGATTTATTAATACATGTCTGACAATATTTACAATAATTATTACGAGTAATACATTTGCTTAATTAAATATAACGGTTTATATTTAATCACGAATTAACTGATTAGTTCGTTTAAGCTAACATTATTTACATTAATTAAATATAACAGTTTATATTCAATTTACGAATTAACAGTTTAATCCGTCTATCATCATCATTTTTGACTAACCTTTTAGTCAAATACATCGACTAACCTTTTAGTCGTATAAGGCATCAATATGACTATATTATTCATATAATCACATCTCTCAGACACATCCTATAGGTGTGACTTATAGGGACCAGTTGATCACCGCCATAATAAAATGACAATAACGTCAAACTTCTAGCGAGCCAACCGTTATTGATAAACGTTAATCAACTGATTATTATACAAAGTATACCCTGTGAACCTACAGAGATTTATTTATGTTATTGCACTAACTGTGGAGGACACTGGCTCCACACTGGCTCCAAAAATCTCCCACTTGTCCGTACAAGTGTATGTGCGATAACCGATTCTCATATCCATAATAAATTTCTCCCCCTCAATGTAAACCAATTTGCAAAGTCCGTATTCACAAAGGTCGTAGTTTACAAGTGATCAGTATCAAGAGTGGTTTCCCCGACTAGAGAGTAACTTAACTGATAAACGAATCTTCATTCGAGCATGGTCATGCATTTCAGTTACAATCTCTAGTGGGCCATGAGACAATAAACATAACATGATAAAGGTTTGGATATTGTCTTCAAATCGAATCTGGCAGATACAAGAGCAGTATGAAATGACCCAGTAAAAATCTACTTAGCCTCCTGTTACGGTCGACCATGAGAAAGAAACCAAAGTCACCCAAAAACTGCCTTAATCTCAAGAGACAGTTGATAGTCAAAAGAATCGACTCTAGGAACACTATGGACGTCCTATCCACGACCTGACACCTAATGTTCTGAAACATTTAGGACTCCATAACGTTGTCACAAAATTGTCCTGCGAGGTATCATTATAACTCGCATATGTGATCGATCAGTCAACTGTTTGACTTATGGCTCGTTGAACCCACCATCAATCGACTTTACAGAATAATTGCCAGAGTTATCAGCTCATGTAGGCGATTACGGACCAAAACAAAATATAATGTAATTCAGTTCACTTTGTGGTGTTCAATGTTGTCAGTACAACCCACATGAAAAACAAAATATAAAACAAAACGATGATGTCATAGATAGTTTTATGAAAAAGATACAGGTGTCTAATCCATATAAACAACTAATACAACTCAGGAACACGTTTGATTCCCATGGAAATAACGTGCCCTTCATGCTTATCATATCTCAATGGTTTAGTGAGAGGATCTGCGACGTTATCATCCGTAGCAATCTTGTCTATCACTATCTCCCTTGGCTCCACGTAATCTCGGATCATGTGAGCCTTCCGTTGTACATGCCTAGACTTGTTGCTGGACTTAGGCTCCTTAGCCTGGAAGATGGCAGCACTATTATCACAATAGATGGTGATCGGGTCATCCGAATAGGAAATACAGTTCTCCTGTACGAACTGACGCATCCATATAGCTTCATCGCCGCCTTTGAGCAGCATGTACTCGGACTCAGTTGTAGAATATGCTATAACACTTTGTTTGGAACTTTTCCAACTGACCGCAGCGCCATTAAGAGTAAAGACGAATCCAGACTGAGATTTCGAGTCATCTCGATCCGTTTGGAAGCTAGCATCCGCGTAACCGATTGCGCATAGCTTAGTATCTCCTCCATAATTCAATACCCAATCCTTAGTCCTTCGTAAGTACTTAAGGATATTCTTAACAGCCATCCCGTTGTGTTTCACCTGGATTGATTGTGGTACCGATTCTTC
>JAIUZE010021715.1:0-34080 GCA_022085475.1 Heliosperma pusillum | reverse complement strand
AGCTTCCCTACCTCGGATTATAGGTTGTTAACAGATTCACATGATAGCTTTCATATGCTAGGTTATATGTTAGTTATTTGTTTCATAACATGAAAAGCTTATCGTATTTGTTAAGGTTTTGTATTTTCCATATACATCTCTTTTATGTTATTCATGTTTTATTAAACTCGACATTTCGTGGCTGGGAGAACTCAGAGTTACTCCCCACTGACTGTGGCTTCCGTGTTTATATTTAATGCGGTTGGCAGGTTTGTGATGCATACTTGGGTACATTGACGAGCTAGCGAGCGAAGTATTTAACTTGGACCTATATTCGGTTCTTAGGATTGTATATTATTATACACTCTTCTATTTTCGTATTTATACGGGAGATATGTCTCCCGTTTTGGATAATTCTTATGTATAATATTATTTCCTTTTGTTATGAACCTTTTTCTTTAAGACACCTTTGTTATGACGAATATATTTAATAGTAGGTTCCGGTTTTAAAATTTACCGATTTTCACTAAAGTGAACCTATTAGAAACGTATTCTCATCTTTTATTTATTTAAATTACTTGTTTTATTTTTCCGCAAATTTGAGGGTGTCACAAATTCACTCATATCTGATTCTTCTTTTCTTTTGAGGATACCCACAGTTGCGTAAATCTCAGACTACACCAGACATTCCAGTTTTCCTACTATCATTAGCATTGTAGTTGTGAAGAAGATTTCCAATAGAAACATAAATTGGGTTTCTCAGTGCCTTCTTACTCCACCTACGCAAAATGTATTTGTCAGGAATTTCCTTAAATTTCCCCGAGCAAATCCAAATGATGTGATTGCATAAAATACCCTTCCTTTCGAAGAGTTTACATGTACAACTTACATCCATCGTCCTCCTATTGTACTCAACTCCATATGTCTTTTTCTTATTTGCGTCTTCAACCATTGAAACTTCAAAATGCGTTTCTGGATCTGGTGGGGTGTATCCAACCACACTACATGCGTTTACCGCACACTTCACCTCCTCTTGGAATTCATAGAATATTTCATGTGTATACGCCTTCACTGCATGAGCCTCCCAGTTTAACCCGAAAAGAGTTTCGGGTATTGAGTTGCTACTATCCGCTTCAAGCTTCTTTAGAGTGTGTCTTTTTTGGTCTATTGCAGTCTCATACCTCATCCAAAATTCTACAAGAGTCCCATACTTATTTTAAAATCTCTTGAAAAAACTATTCTCACTTTCCGATCTTTGTGTGGTTTTCAAAATACCACCCATCGAAACATTCCTAAAAAAAGCGGGTATCCACTGCTCCCTTATATCAAACTTCCCGCTTAACCAAGTATTTCCTTCTAATGAGAACTCACTAATGACCTTAGCCCATTTTTCTTCGAATTCCTTAAGCTCCATATCGTTGTCCCAGATGACATTGTTAAAGCGAGTTAAGAAATCAGTGTCTTTGCAAATTGAGCTCCCAACTTTGTCGGTTACTTTTTTCATGATGTGCCACATACAAAACCTATGTCTTGCTTTTTTAAACACATCTGCAAGTGTAACAAAAAACTATTCAAAACGATTTGAATAGGCGATTCACAACTATTCAAATAAGAAAACCTTTTCCCGTCCTAAATTTAGGATACCACGCCCCCTATTATGAAAACCTAGTTATTTAAAGTAGGTTTGTGAAACTTGGCTTGTTGTGTTGTGAATCTAGGTCTCAAGTTTGAAAAATTTTCCTTCTTAAAGTAGAACATCTGTTTGTGAATCCTACAGCTAAGGTTTGTGAACCTTGACTTTCTATGTTGTGAATCTTCGACTCAAGTTTGTGAAACTACTTGAAAATTAGGAATTTTATTTGTTAAAGTAGGGCATCTGTTTGTGAATCCTACAGTCAAGGTTTGTGAATCCGATATCTTAGTTTTTGAAACTCCTATGAAAACTCATGAAAACGATTTCAAACATTTAAGTTTATATACTAACACACCTGGAACTGCAGTAATTAATGCTAGGTCTTGGTCAGTGATTATGTAGTTTGGTTCATTGCCACCCATTGATTTCAGAAATTGCTGAAAAATCCAAACGAAAGAATCATCATCTTCATGAGATAAAAGCGCAGCTCTAAAGGTTATTGAATTTTTATGATTGTCAATGCCAGTGAAAGGCGTGAACTTCATGCCATATTTGTTAGTGCATAAGTAGGATCAAATGAAATTGCATCGCCAAAAATAGAGTAACATCTTATCGATTCTGCATCCGTCCAAAAAATCCTTGACAGACAATTATCTGAATCTGTTTCATACGCAAATTGGAGCCCTTTCGTTTCACGGAGGGTTTCGAAACGTGACAAGAACATTTCCGCATCCTTATCCTTTATAAAACACTTCACATCTCGTTGGAAATTCTTGAATTGCGAAAGTGAACCTCCCACATTCTCGTAACCCCTTGCTTGCTCCTTGCATAACTGATATGTTTTACTTACCCCAACATTCGCCTTCAAATTATTGATTATAGTTTGCTTATGATACTTAGACAGATTTTCGGCAAGTTTCTGAAATTCCCTATCTTTAACCGAAATCAATTCGTGATTGTGAGCCTCATGGAATTGTTCAACCTTGTACGCCTTTCCATCGACTACGAATTTGATCATTGCTTTACAACCCCACCTTTTAATTTTGGTTATTCTTGTAAATATTTGCCTACTAGAACATTCAGCTTCATCTCCGCCTGATTTCGCATCGGATTTAGCACTGGATTTTGCACCACTTGTAGAGTTAGGTTTTGCACCGACTATACCGATTATAGGGCGTCTCTTCCTCTTATTAAAACCTTCACGATGGCAAAGAAGAACTTTTGTTCGAACCTCACCATCTCGGGATCTCTTAGTTGAAGACTTTCTTGATTCAAACCCAGAAGCAAGATCATAAATTTTATAGAACTTCATCGCTTTTACTATGCTCACAAATCTTTTGCCAATAACAGGTGTAAATTTCTCTTCAACCCTACTTATCCATTCCTCACTGCCACCCGGTGTGTAACTTAAAATAGGAGACATAGTGAGTACTGTAGGGGTTGTTAAGACATTAGAACCCTCACCACCCTCACCACCCTCACCAGAACGAACATTAGAACCCTCACCACCCTCACCATAACCAACATTAGAACCAGAAGCCTCACCAGAACCCACACGAGCATTAACAGAAACACTATCCTCTCCGTTGGAGTTCGCATTGGAATCAACACCTAAGAAAATAAAAAGTCATAAAATCACGTCTCATATTCAAGAATCATGTCTTATTTTGTGAATCCTAGTGGTTATTTTGTGAATCTTATATCTTATTTTGTGAAACTTGATCATAAATTGTTCAAATCGTTTTCATACGAGTTTTCATAGGAGCTAGTTTCACAAACTAAGATCTCAGATTCACAAACCTTAGCTGTAGGATTCACAAACCTTAGCTGTAGGATTCACAAACTGATGCCCTCCTTTAACAAATAAAATTCCTAATTTTCAAGTAGTTTCACAAACTTGGGTCGAAGATTGACAACACAAAAAGTCAAGGTTCACAAACCTTAGCTGTAATTAAATACTCAACATGACGGAACGCTTATTATAAGTATCGCACAATCATGTCTTATTTTGTGAACCCTAGTGGCTATTTTGTGAATCTTATATCTTATTTTGTGAAACTTGATCATAAATTGTTCAAATCATTTTCATACGAGTTTTCATAGGATTTCCACAAACTAAGATCTCAGATTCACAAACCTTAGCTGTAGGATTCACAAACAGATGTCCAACTTTAAGAAGGAAATTTTTTCACAAACAGACGTAGCAAGTATTATAACGATCACAAAATCAAGTCTTTATTGCACAGCAACCATAAACACCAACACCAAGTCTTAAATTCACAAAATCGAAATGAAAGCGGCAAAATCGTGATATACCTGTTTCAATAGAACTATTATTTTTAATATCTACAATCTCCATAACAATCAGAGCTGTAAAACGTCAAAAGCAACGTTTTAATTAATAACAAAATGACGAGGTTAACAAAAAAAAGTTAAATTTTGATGAATATGCTCAATTTTGATGAAATTATGAAATTACCTGAAACTTAATTGAAATTTTCTTCTGAATTTTTTGAAGCTCACGTTGTTGTTTGTTGTTTCGATAATATCGACGCCTAATTTCGTAGAATCGCAGCAATTGCGTAGAAATTGATTGAAATTAAGAACGTTGATGGTTTTGTCCTTACGAAGAAGTAGAGAGAGAGGAAATGATGAATTTGTGTTTGGTGTTTATGTAAGATAGAGAGTGTTTGAGTGTTGTTTTGATGATATCGCCGAACAATTTCGTAAAAATCGCAGCAATTGAAATCTTTTTTCTGAAATTGTATTGTTCGTACGAAGAAGAAGAAGCATAGAGTGTTTGGTGTTACCCTACCAATTGGGTCAACGATCAATTAGATAGAGAGTGTTGTGTTTGAGCCAATTTTTTGTCAGCCCAATGAACAACACGGGCTGAGTCTTCTAAATCAGTCCCATTAAAAGTTTGGTGAGGCAGGCTGCCTTGCCATAACTAGCGGCCTCACCAGATTCATACTCTATATATATATATATATATATATATCTGTGTGTGTGTGTGTGTGTGTATGTGTGTGATCAAATAAGTCCACCTTTCTTAGATGAGTTCATAAGTCCTAATCTAAACCATTAGATCAAACAAATGAAGGGTCAAGATTAAAACAAAATTAAAACTCTACATATAAAACAACATAAACCCTAATCACTCACCCACTTTTCAGATTTCACTCTCTCTCATCTCACCCATGTTTTTCCTCACTCTCTCTATGACCTAAAAAAAAAAACCACCCTCTCCTGCCACCGCACCACCCCCTGCCGCCGCACCATGTCCGCCCCTCGTCCTCCCTCTTCCCCTCTCAGACCTCGCCACCACTCCTTTCCTGTTTCTCCTTCGTCGGCCTCCTCCATTGTCGTCCCTCCACCTCGTCGCTCACTCCTCGTCCTCCTCCCTCTGCCTCCCTTCTCTCCACTTGACGTCCTCTCCCTCCCTTTTCTCCACTCGATGTCCTCTCCCTCCTCTTTCTGACCCCTCGCCGTCCTCTCCCTCCTCTCCCTTTAATTTTTTTGGTGGTCGCGTGGTGGTTTATGCGGCATTTTCTTCTCCTTTTTTCAGATCTGTTTTTTTATGGTGGTTTATGTTTGTGGTAGTTGAGCGTTTGTGGTGGTGGAGTGATTGTTGGTTGTAGTGGGTTAGAGAGGAGGGGGTTGGATGGTGTTTGTTTGGTGGGGGTGGCTGTGGCGATGGGTCTGGGTGGGCTGTCGGAGATGGGGGTCGTTGGGCACTTGGACGGTGGTGTCGGTGGTGGTCTGTTGGTGGTGGTGGTGGTCTGTCAGTGGGTTGGTCTATTGGTGGTGATATTAAGACTAAAGTTACACACAAGGTGGTGGTGGTTAGTAAAGTGACAGACTAAAGTTACATAAACTTGCACTAAAGTTACACACTTAACATAATAAAGTTACATAAAATTAGATTAAATTTACATTAAAGTTGACTAAAGTTACATCAAAATTTGGCTAAAGTTGCATAAAATTTGGTTAAAATTGTGTAAAATTTGTCTAAAGTTACATAAAATTTGGCTAAAATTACATAAAAATTGATTAAAGTTACATAATTTTTTACTAAAGTTACATGAAATTGCATAAAATCAAATTAATATATTCAAAATTACCTTATTTTACATAATTTTAAATTTTTATATACAAAATAGCCTTAAATGACTAAAGTTATACTCGCAAAATATTGAAGTTATACGTGTAAAAGACCAAAGTTACATAAAATTTTTCTTAAAATTACATAAATCCATATTAATTTATAAAATAAACTATATTAGCATAAAGTTACACTATTAAAGGCTGAAGTTACGCTCGAAAATGACTAAATTAGTATAAAGTTACACCTTAAAGGGCTAAAGTTACATAAATTTGTGATATAGTGACAAAAACGTGTTCTAAAATTTCAGAAATTCAAATTATCCTTAGTTAGTAGTAGGAGAGTGTATTAATGCTTCTAATCTCATCCATCCATCTCTTGTAAGATCTAATGGCTTAGATTAGGACTTAGGGACTCACCTAAATAAAGGGACTTAATATCTATGTGTATATATATATATATATATATATATATATATATATATATATATATATATATATATATATAGAGAGAGAGAGAGAGAAAGGATCAAGAGAGTCCATCCCAAAAGAGTGAGTCCATGAGTCCTCATCCAATCCCTTGATTCAAGAGGATGAGAGGTTAGGATTAAAACAAAATGGAACGTTGAGATTATGAGACACACCCAATCTAATCCTCATCAAACCCTAGTATTTATACCCTTTCTTCACACTCTTTCTTTCATTTTCACATCCTCCACTGTCTCTCTACCTCCTTCCTCTCTCATCAATTCTCTCAAATAAAACCCAAATAAAAAAAACAACCCAAAAACTTATTCCGGCCACCAAGCCACTCCCGTCCACTAACTCACTCCCGGCCACCACCCCACACGCCACCCTCCCTTCCACGGAAACCGCCGATCCCTTCACCGCCTCCCCTCCTCACTCACCCGCCGCCTCCACCTCTCTCCTCTCCCCCACCTTCCACGAAGGCTGCCCTATCCCCACCGCCAACAACAGCACGAACCCCCCCGCCACCCACAACACCGCCGCCTCCTCTCTCTTCACTCCCTCCCTCCGTCGTTCTCTACCGCTCCCTCCTCTCCTCCCGCCGACGGGCCACCACAGTGACCACACGCAGCCGCCATCCTCCGCCCTCTCCTGTTATCGGCGTCCTTCTTCACGGTGGATGTCCTCCTCCTCCTCCCCTCCCTTCTCTTCTGCCACCGCTCCTCTCCCTCCTCTTCTCCTTTTTTTTTTTTTTTGTTTTTTTAGATTTGCAACACTAACAACCTTTTTAGATATAGTTTTTAATTTATTTTGTTTATATTTTTCATATTTTTTGTTTTTATCTCCTTTTTATGTTTTTTTATCTCCTTTTTATATTTTTGTCTACATTTTATAGTTTTTCAGAATTTATTTTTTATAATTTTTTGTGTTAGGGTTATTTGTCCTATTTTTAGCTTTCTTTTTTTCTGGTTTTTTTTTTTTTTTTGTGATTTTAGTGTGATTGATGTGTTTTTAGACTGAAGTTACTCTATTGAAATTACTCTATTTTGGACTGAAGTTACTTTATTTTGGATTGAAGTTACTCTATTTTGGACTAAACTTTGTTTAATTGGATCTCGTTTTTTTAACAGTATTTTTTTTTCCAAATTTGTTTTTTGTTATGTTATTTTTAGATTTTTAAAATTTTTAATTTCCTATCTTTTTTTGTAATTTTAGATCTCATTTTTATAAATGAGTTACACTATTAGTGACTGAAGTTACACTATTAGTGACTGAAGTGACACTATTAGTGACTGAAGTGACACTATTAGTGACTGAAGTGACTCTATTAGTGAGTGAAGTGACACTATTAGTGACTGAAGTTACACTATTAGTTACACTCTTATTTTTTTTTTCTATATTTACTTTGTTATTTCTTAGAGTCATTTTTTTTAGATTTCTTTTTTATTTTTAGTTATTCCATATGTTATACTTTTAATGATTGAAGTTATACTATTGAGGTTTGAAGTTACACTATTGAGGCTTGAAGTTACACTTTAGCTTGAAGTTACACTTTAAAGTTTTGAAGTTACACATATAATGATTGAAGTTACACCATATAAGAGTTATATAACTGAAATTACACTAGTTTGGACTGAAGTTACACTAGTTTGGACTAAAGTTACACTAGTTTTGACTGAATGTAACTAGTTTGGACTGAAGTTGCACTAATTTGGACTGAAGTTACACTTATTGAAGTTACACAAATAATAATTGAAGTTTCACTAATAAAGGTTAAAGTTACAGTCGTAATGATTGAAGTTACATTTATAAAAAGGTTAAAATCACATAATTTGTCTTAAAGTTATATAAATTCAAATTTATGTAGTCGAAATCATAATTTAGTTTGAAGTTACACAAATAAGGGTTGAAGTTACACTCGTAATGACATTTTGGGGTTAAAGTTACACAAATAATGACTGAAGTTACATAATTAAAAAGTAAAAATTACATAAACTTGTTTTAAAGTTTCATAAATTTAAATTATATACTCGAATCACATTTTTGTTTGAAGTTTCACAAATAAGGGTTGAAGTTACACTCGTAATGACTGAAGTTACACTAATAAAATGTTAAAATCACATAAACTTGTCTTAAAATTACATAAATTCAAATTTATATAGTTGAAATCACATTTTAGTTTGAAGTTACTCAAATTAGTGTTGAAGTTACACTCGTAATGACTGAAGTTACAATATTAAAAAGGCTAAAATTACATAAAAGTGTCTTAAAGTTACATAAATTCAAATTTGTATAGTCGAAATTACATTTTAGTTTGAAGTTACAAAAATATTGGTTGAAGTTACACTCGTAATGACTAAAGTTACAGACATAAAAACTGAAGTTACAAAAACTTGTCTCAAAATCATATTCTAATATAAAGGTGATGTATAGGTAGAATTCACTCATTTTGGTTGTAATCTTGTCCCTCCATTTTATTCTCATCTTGTCCATTCATTTTCCTATTAATCCTATCCCTCCATCTATTTCTAATCTTGTCCCTCCATCTCCTCCATCCAATGGCCAAGATGAGGAATCATGGACTCAAAAGATATGAAGGACTCACAAGAACCTATCTATATATATATAGAGGTCGGATCCGGTGAGTCCACCTAAATATTTGAGTCCGTGAGTCCAGGAAACAATATCACGTAATGTACGAAACAATATCACTGGTTATACTAAACAATATCACAAATAAAACAACAGCACAAAAGGGTTAAAAATATTTTATGTCATTTTACTCGCAGTCGACGATGACCACTTACGCACCATTACCGGCGACATATCCAAGTACTTAGATGACATAATCAAACAATTATCCACCATCGTCGTCACCCATTTATTCCATGTTTTCTTTTCAATCTCTATATTCCCTCACCCATACACTCCTCGGATCTCACACTACCACGCACCACAACCTATCACAATAATATATGTCGCTGTCATTGATAAACAAGAGATCTCGTCATCGGCTATTAAATAGAATCACAAAGGCCAAGATGCTAAGTACAGAGAAAATATGATAAAAGAAGCTCTATGCAATAAACTACGGTGAAACGCCGATAATAGTGACTTGCTCAAGAGAGAATGATGGTATTTGTCGGAGTTTCGGTAGTGGAATCAATTGGTTTGAAAAAAAGTATGAGAAAAAAAAGCTAGTAGTAGTGCGCAAAAAAGTTGTTCAGTGGTGTGATATTGTACATTATAACCCGTCATATTGTTTAGTATAACTTCTGATATTGTATCCTGGACTCACGGACTCAAAAAGATAGGGTGGACTCACGTGATCCTAATTATATATATATATATATATATAAATGAGATCAGGTAAGTCCACCATTTTAGGTTGAGTCCCTAAGTCCTAATATAAACCATTAGATCAAACAAATCAATGGTCAAGATTAAAACAAAATAAAAAACCTAGATATAAAAGAGAAACAAACCCTAATCTCTCACACACTTTTCAGATTTCACTCTCTCTCACCTCATACAGTCTCTCTCTTCACTCTCCATATACCCAAAAAAAAAACAAAACCACCCCCATCTCCAGCCGCCGGGCTGCCGCACCGCCAGCCACCACGCAACACCGCACCGCCAGGCTCCGTCGTCCTCACACCGCACCGCCAGTCACCACCTCGGCCTCCTCCCTTCTCATTCACCTGGCCGCCTCTTTTCGTGCCCTCCTCCTTCCTCACTCGCTCGGCCGCCTCTTCCCGTGGCCTCCTCCTTCCTCACTCGGCCGGCCTTCTCCACCCTCGGCCGCCCTTCTCCACCCTCGGCCGCCTCCTTCATCCTCGCCCTCATCCTCCTTCCGCCGCCTCTTCTTCTCCCTTTTTTCAGATCCATTTTTTTCTATATTTGTGCTGTCGTTTTTTTGTGGCCGGAGGACGATACGGTGGTGGGGGGAGGTGGGTCGTGGTAGGGCGAGTCGTAGGTGTTTTTTTTTTTTGTTTGTTGGTGGTGGGGCCAGGCATGATGGCTGGTGGTGGGGAAGTGTTTCGACCAGCAGAAATGTAGTGGTGGTTTCGGCTGGTGTCACAGTGTGGTGGTGGGTGGTTTCGGCCAGCCAATTTTTAGTTTTTTTTTGGTGTTGTTATTGGTGGGGCCGGATTGGGCTAGTGGGTGGAGAAGGCCGGTCAGACGGCGGAAATAAGGAGGGTGGGTGGTGGATGTGTTGTATTCAACTGGTGATTTCATTTTTGTTTGTCGTTGTTGGTGGGGCCAGATATAGGGAATGGTGGGTGCTGGTGTAGTGACTGAAGTGACACACCTCTTTTACCATAGTTACATGAAATTGTAATGAAGTTACACTCATATGGAGTACACTCACACAAACTTGCCTAAGTTATTTAAAGTTACATAAAATTCAACTAAAGTTACATAAAATTCAACTAAAGTTAAATAAAATTTGACTAAAGATACATAAAATTGGATTAAAGTTACACAAAATTGTATTAAAGTTACACAAAATTGGACTAAAATTGGACTTAAATTCATAAAATTGATCTAAGTTGGACTAAAGTTATGTAAATTTGCATTAAGTTAAAAGCTAAAATTAATATATTCAAAATCAGATTATAGTCCATGATTTCAATTTTTTATATACAACATGACATTAAAATTTTAAAGTTACACTTAGAAAAGATTGAAATTACACTCGCATGACTAAAATTACATAATTTACTTCATAAAACTACTTCAATTCTAATTAATATATAAAATGAACTATATTAGCATAAAGTTACACCATTAAAGGTTGAAGTTACACTCGAAAATGAATAAATTTGTATAAAGTTACACTTTCAAAGGTTGAAGTTACACTCGTAAAAAACTAAAGTTACAAAATTTATCATAAAGTTACAAAATTTTTCTTCAAATTACAACAATTCAAATCTCGCATTAATTAGTAGTAGTTGAGTGTCTTTAATGCTTTTAATCTCATCCACTCATCCCATCTATAATCTAGTGGCTTAGATGAGGACTTAGGGACTCAACCAAAATGGTGGACTCATCTGAACTTATATATATATATATATATATATATATATATATATATATATTGATTTAGTCATAATAAAATATTAAGTACAAAAAAATAAGATTTAATAATAAGTTAAAAGAAAACAGTATATAAAAGTCTACAAAATTACCTAAATAAAAATATCCAAAAAAATAAGATTCGTCAACAGTATAAAAAATGTCAACGGTATAAAAGTGGTATAAAATACGGATCATATATGAGTAGCATACAAATATACGAAATATAATACGATACGAATACTATACGACATCCGGGTGCAAATATACGAAACCGTATAAAAAGACGGTATAAAAATCAGGTGTATAGAAAATACAACTAATAAGTAAAAATAATAGAGCTATTAAAAATAAATAGAGTTTGATAAAAAAAAATAAAACTACAAAACTATTTACAATTAAAATAATTAATGGGGTAGGCTGTCAATACCGAGAACACAATTATTGAAGGGGTAATTAATCAAGGAATCAAGCAAAGTAAAAAGTTAAAGCAGATTCTTCAATATTGAAAAGTGGCGTGTTTTTATTGGCTGTGTATGAGAGGCCTCATACACCCGCTGTAAGTGTAGCAGCTTCCCACAAAGGGGTCGTTTGGTTCAGCGTAGGAACTCACAAGGCCTAGGAACTTGCTTTTCCCAGTAACTTACATTTCATGTGAATAGTCAAAAAGTGTTTGGTTGCATGTATGAACTAGAATTCCATAGGAATTGCCACTTACCTAGGGGGGCTAGGTAAGTAACTTCCTCCATTTTGGAGGAATTGTAATTCATGGGAAGTTCTAATTCCCATGTTTTTGTTCAACCAAACAAGGTTTAATATTTGTACTTCCCATGAATTGAAAGAGGAGGACAGTCGGACACCGCATAAATTAAGGTCCTCTTCTTTTTCAATGAATTTAGATGAATTGAACTTTATTGAGTTAATGTGAACTAAAAACTGAATGAACCTAAACTAACTAACTGAACTGAACTGACATAAACTGAATTGATCTGAACTAAAGTTATACAAAAATAAAACTCTTAATTAAAATAATATTAATAAAAGTGATAATAAATATATAATTATAATAAGAAAATATCAATATTAAATATTACTGTAGTAAGTAATAACATAATTACATTATAATTCTCATAATAATATAAATATAATTAATATATTTTAATAACACTAAATATATTACTTAGAATAGTAAGTAATATTAAATATAATATTAAATAAGAATAATATAATAATGAAAAAAATATATTCTACTCCTTCCATCCACCTATTTTCTTCCCATTTCCCATTTAGGGTCAAAGTTACCAAATTTTGATCATAAATATATTGAAGAACAAAAATTATTGAACACTACTACAAATTCAGGCAATAACAACGCCCTATCAACAACGCTTATTCACGAAAATTAAGAAAAACCGTTGTCGAATGGATTATTATTTTTCCGCGGAATTTTATTAAAAATAATAACAACGGTATTATTTTTTGTCCGTTTTTATTAGTTTTAACAACGGGTCAAACTAAAATAACCGTTGTAAATATATAAACTAATAACAACAGTTTACTCTATATCCGTTGTTATTAATTTGGCGCAAAATTAGTGTAAAGTAATAACAACGGTCACCAACAAACCCGTTGTTATAATGTGTTATTAATTTGGCGCAAAATTTGGTGTAAACTAATAACAACGGTATTATTTTGTTGTACGTTGTTATTAGTTTTAACAACGGTTAGAACTTTTTTAGCCGTTGTAAATATATAAACTAATAACAACAGTTTACTATGTATAATAGCCATTGTCAATATTTGTTAATAAAGATGAAAAAAACACACAGCACTAATAATACTATACTGCAACACAAAAACACAAACACAAAGCGATCATACTGCAACACAAAACCACAAACACTAAGACATACTCCCTGATCGTCTCTCTGTCATCATCTCCGTCACTGTTGTCATCGTCTGCTATTTCTTATTAATCAGGTATTATTTTTATTAACTATTTCTTATTAAGATTTTCTAGCAAGATTGTTCAATTCTAATTATTGTGGATTTCCCGAATGTCGTTTATTATTGAATTTGCGAATTAGTTTGCTTATAATTTTGCTGAATTGTTCAATTCTAATAATTTTGCTTCTTTGATTTCCTGAATTTCGTTTATTTGTGAATTAGTTGCCTTATATATATTGCAATTTCTGAATTAGTTGGCTTATTATTGAATTAGTTTTAATTAGTTGGATTTTCTGAGTTAGTTGGCTTACTATATATATTACGAATGTAGATAAATGACTCGAACTTGGATGAATGCTGCGAATATGAGTGACCCAAACTATAAGGATGGTTTAGCTGAATTTTATGAAGTTGCGAACAAGTTGAATGTTGGATTTACAGATAATGAAGAAAAAGATGATGAATCAAATGCTTTTGAAGATGACAATATTAATTTGGATGATCTTGACAACATGTATGAGAAGTTGTGTGAGTCTGAAGCGCCTCTGTACCCTGGTTGTAAGTACACGAAAATGTCGGCTGTGGTGAAGTTATATAATATCAAGGGGGCAAATGGGGTGAGTGACACGTGTTTCACTAGTTTATTAGCCTTGATAAACGACATGCTTCCAGATGGTAATGTTCTTCCCGTTAAGACATATGAGACTAAAAAACTAATTAGAGGAGTGGGTATGAAATATGAGAAAATACATGCATGTCCAAATGACTGCGTATTGTATCGAAAATTATATCAAAACTTAACCAATTGTCCGGTTTGTTTTGTGTGGCGTTATAAGGATAAGGAAGAGATCCTGACTAAGGTGTTGTGGTATTTTCCAGTGATACCAAGATTCATAAGGATGTTTGCGAATAGCAATGATTCAAAAATGTTAACTTGGCATGAAACTGGAAGAATAAATGATGGGAAGCTAAGACACCCGGCAGATGGTATGCAATGGAAATCGTTCGACGCTAAGTATCCCGAGTTCGGCAATGAACCTAGAAACTTACGTCTAGCGCTATCCACTGATGGAATGAACCCACATGGAAACATGAGTACCCAACATAGTACTTGACCAGTAGTGTTGGCTCTATATAACTTACCTCCATATGTGTGCATGAAAATAAAGTATTTGATGTTGTCGTTGTTAATTTCCGGCCCTAAACAACCTGGAAATAATATAAATGTCTATTTGGAACCTCTTTTAGATGATTTGCGAATTTTGTAAGATAGTGGGATAGAAGTATTTGATGCATATAAGAATGAAACTTTCAATTTGAGAGCGATGCTAATGTGTACAATATGCGACTATCCGGCTTATGGCGACCTTTCTGGGCATACTGTGCATGGAAAAGAGGCTTGTCCATTGTGTGGGGAGGATATCGAGTCTGAATACTTGAAGTGTTCTCATAAGTATGTGTATTTGGGAAATAGGAGGGGCTTGGATCCTGACTATTGTTATCGCAAGTAGTAGAAAGCATTTAATGGAAGTCAAGAACTTCGTCAACCTCCTAGAATTTTGAGTGGGCATGAAGTTTAGCAGAATGTAAAGCATATTGAGATAAAATATGGGAAGATGAAGGACTCTAATAATTTGTCTACTCGTGGGTATATGAAAAGATCCATAATTTTTTATAATCTTCCATATTGGTCTGACCTGGAGGTCAGGCATTGCCTCGATTTCATGCACATTGAGAAAAATGTCTGTGATAATATTATCAATACCCTCTTGAATGTTCCCGGTAAAACAAAGGATAACGCCGCAGCTAGGGAAGATATGCAAATGGTGGGTATTAGGCTAGAGTTGGTACCACAGAAGAGAGGTAATAGTACATTCTTACCGCCAGCAGCTTATACCCTTTCAAGGAATGAGAAAAAAGAGTTTTGTGCATGCTTGAATGGAATTAAAGTGCCATATGGTTATTCGTCGAACATCAAAAGCCTTGTGTCGATGCAAGACCTAAAACTCACCGGGTTAAAGTCACATGATTATCACACTTTGATGCATTAATATCCGTGGCTATTCGTTCCATTTTATCTGAAAAGGTACGATATGCTATTACTAGATTCTGTCTCTTCTTCCAGTCCATATGCAATAAAGTCATTGATCCCAATGATGCGGATTCATTGCAAGACCTCGTTGTCACCTCACTTTGTCATTTTGAAATGTATTTTCCACCCTCTTTCTTCACTATAATGATTCACCTGACCACTCACTTGGTTAAGGAGATTTTGTACCTTGGGCCCGTGTACTTGAGATACCAGTATCCTTTCGAAAGATTGATGAAAGTGTACAAGGACTATACATCTAATCGGTATCGTTCAGAAGGTTGCATTGCCGAACGCGCTATTTTAGACGAAGCTCTTGCATATTGTTACGCTCATCTCTCCCCTGAGGAGTTAATCGGTATCGTTCAGAAGGTTGCATTATCACACTTTGATGCATTAATAATTTGGCGTTACAAAGAATCATCTTAGTGTCTGGATGACCGGAAAAGGTATTAGGGGCCGGGTTGAAAAACTTGTGACACGTGACATGTTGCATTTAGCACATACGTATGTGCTAAATGTTGGAGTAGGTGTCCTCCACAATAGTGCGCCAGATAATGAATCTTATTAAGGAATATAATTGGGATATTGATTGACTATATATATGATTAGTCAGTTGATTAACGTAAATCAATAACGGTTGGCTGGCTAGAGGTTTACGTTATTGTCGTATGACGGCGGTGATCAACTGATCCCTTTCGGTCACACCTATAGGATGAAATCCAAATAGTAACTAATTATTTGTATATGATACAGTTAATTAGTCCATTACATATATTCAATATGTACGAGAGTTAATTGTTAGAAATTGAGTTAAGAACTCAAATTCGATTAAGTTTATTTTTCAATTATGCGATAATTGACTAATAAATTTATATCTTATTTTAATATGATTAAATAATATTTAAATTAGTAATTTTCGTTAAATTACTAAATTAGTTGAGGTTTTGAGATAGAGTTAATTAGTTAACTATATTTACAAGGAGTTGTAAAATAAATTAACTAAGCATTGTGGGACCCATTATATATTGATATAATGGTAAAATATTACTTAAAATGTTAACTACATATTATTTATTTATTTGAGTCATATAATTGTTATATGATCAAATTAACACTTAATTATATAAGATAATTAAGCATATGATTAATAAGTATTTGTGGGACAAATATCAAAAATTAAATGGACCAAATAAGGCCTCACATGGCCGGTCATAGTAGTGTTGGTAAGGTGATGATAGTTGCTTTTGTTCATGCTCACAAGTCACATGTGATTATGACATGAATAGTAACCTAAAATCATTTCATTCAACACTGCACTCTACCACTTTGCATGTGAATTAAAATAAGGAAAATAAGTCCCTTATGGAGCTTGCCATGACCGGCCATATTGCCTATATAAGGGCAATATGGTTGTTCATTTTATTTGCTCATTCTTGCTTATTTTTCATATATATCTCAAAACCGGTTCTTCTCACTAAAACTCTCATAATACTAATATTTACTAAGTATTACTAGTGTAGTAATATATTCTAATATTAGTAGCATAACATCTATCTTATTATCTAGTTAATAATAAGGGTAGATTATTTGGTATCATCTTGGTGCAACTTGAATGAGGTCTTCTAATTTGGAGATTGTTCTTGTTCATCCATATTAATAGCTCAAGAACAACAAGAACTCGTTCTTGTTGTGGCCATTTATTTTCCATATCAATGTGAGGAAATTTCTTCTTTTATATAAATGTCTTTAAATCTGCATGCATGTTACATAGATCATTAAATACTAAATTAACAAGTAATTTAGTAACTAATTAGAGGAGTCTAATTAAGGTCTATGAAATTTCATGTGGTATCAGAGCTAACTTGTAGCATGCATGTTCATTTTGGACATTTTTATTAAAGTTATAAGATAAATAATAAATCAAAAATTTGAGTTAAAATATGATTATGACAAAACATTTTGGTTCATGTATACCTACTGACCTCAAAATGTTTGTGGTCAAATTTCGTGATTATAGGGATTGATTTGCTATTTATTTTGATTTTTTCCTTTTAAACCGAGTTAACATGCATTTTATGAGTTAAAACTTAACTATAAATAGTTTCATGTTGATTCTGGCCATGAAATTTTTATATGATCTCACATGCATGTCTTAAATAGTGTATATAAAATTTTGAGACTTTTAATTAAGTATTGCATGTTTATTGATTTTTATACGACAAAAGTCGATAATATGAGATTATAATGTTCATAAAATTGAAACGTCCTTTTCTGGTCATGAAAATTTTTGGTACATTTTAAATTCTGATTTTGATCATCATGGTGAAATTTCATAATTTATTTTACTGTTTTACTATATTTAATGATTTTTATTTGATAAAACCATTAAATACAAAGTTATTTGTTCATAATATTAATTTAAATTTTTGGGCAAATGTTTTTTTATTTTTGGAGTTCGTGGAAATGTTCCAGAATGTACAAAAGTTTTGGTTTCAAATTTTAATGATATTTATTTTTATTTTGGGTTTATTTCATAATTGTTATGATTAAACTGTTATATTTAGCAAATGAAATCAAATCGATCTAATTAATGACCCACAAAATTATTAGGGACTTATTTTGAGTTCTAAAACAGTTTAGTTAATTATTTTGAATTTAAATGAGATTTAAAGGTTGATATTGATTTTTAATGGTTAAAAAATCAATAAATCCCGTAAAATCGAGCTACAAGGAGCATGAATGTGTTTAGGGCGATTTTGGCATGAATTTTGAAGCAAATTATTTTATTTATGGTTGAATGAATGAATGTCATTTATTTAATAATTTATGCAAATTTTGTACCTAGTATGGCCTAGTTATTCTTTAATCGTTACTACCCGTAATGTAAGGGAATAATGATTTTGTTGTAATTTTATTGCGATCTCGTATCGCCGGTTTGTATAATTTGATAATTTCATTTTATAGAATAAATGTATAATAGGAATTTGTATATTTTTATATTTGTAATTATTTTTATGAAGACCGGTGACTCCCTCAAGACGGTGCCATTTTTGGAAGGTGTTCCAAGTGAAGAGGCAAGGGACCAAGGAGTTGGTTTCCAAATTTGTAATTATATAGTTAATTTGATTAGCTAGGTGGACATACTAGGATTTTTCCGTTGCTTGTTGCTTGCTTTATTTCCGCTCATGCCAAAATCGTCACACATGCATTTTATTTTCCGTTATTGTCAATTCAACGTTATTCACAATTCAGCGACTTAGTTCACTTATAGGGAATTAATAACTAAATTGACAAGATCTCTCACATATTTAAAAAAATAATTGAGATTAGCCTTACCAATTAGTAACACCTATGAATCCCGTGTTCATTAGGGCTACCACGCTCGTGGGTCCCTTTTTACCTCGGTTAAGTAGGGTGATACGATCACAAGCTAAAATTGGATTGGACTCAACGAGATAAGCTTTATCTTGGGACTAGGAGATGGATTTAGTTGAAATCCGTCAACCAAGAGTTCTAAGGGTAGAATTTGTCAAGTAATGACTTACCATTTCTAGATAAAGGTAGCATACGATGACTATTTTTATTTAAAGATGGGTCTTGGAATCATTTATATAATTTAGTGAGAGGTCATTATATAAATGCTTAACATGTTAAAATGTTTTTCTAGTAAATTAACAATGAATGTTTATATATTTCTTTTTGTTGTAGTAACCATATTCGCACAATGTCAACTTCATCAAACAACGCAACCTTGGGTAAGGACTCATGGTTGAGATCCGTCATGGACAAGGGTGTCCTAAAAGATGACGGAAGTAACTTTGTTGAATGGGAGTCGACGATCAAGAGCGCCGCGATATCTGATAACGTGCTTTGCTACTTGGTCGAAGTGCCCCCCACCGAACCCGCACCTAGATCGTCCGCGGTGGTTCGGGCCGAATATGACCTTTATTTGAAGGTTGCCAATGACGTCAAGAATGTCTTGATTTGGTCAATCTCACCCAAACTCAAACTCCAATTGATATATCTCGGTGCATATGCGATATTCACGAGGATTACGTTGATGTTTTCGCAAGCCCCTCAAATTCTCCTATATGAGGCGGCTACGAAATTCTTTGACACTAAGCTTGAAAGGGGCCAAAATGTTGGCCCACACGTGCTCAAAATGGTTGAGCACGCGGACACCTTAGAGCGTCTAGGGTGCAAAATTCCAAAGCAATTAGTGGTGGGTAAAATCCTTCATTCACTCACACCTAAGTTCACCCAATTTAGGGTGAACTATAACATGAATGGCATGGAAAAGAGTTTCCATGAGCTCCATGCCCTCCTCACCCAAGCGGAGAGGGACATGGAGGCTAGTGGGAGTGAACCCAAGGACGTTCTTTCAATGAAAATGAAGAACATGAACCTTGGGGTGAAAAAGGACAAGGGAAAGGGTAAGACTCTTTTCAAGAAAGTTGGCAAGGGAAAGGGCAAGGTCTTTTATATGCCCAAGCCCAAAGTCAACAAACACGCGGAGGCGGATTGCTATTATTGTAATGGCAAAGGGCATTGGAAACGCAATTGCCCCAAATACTTGAAAGACAAGAAGGACGGTTGTGTGAAAACGTCAGGTAAAATTCTTTCATCACTCTATATGATAGATATTAACTTTTCTATTACATCTTCTTGGGTATTTGATACCGGTTGTGGTTCTCACCTTTGTAATCATGTACAAGGGTTGAAGGACGCACAAGCACTAGCCAAGGGTGACGTGGACCTGCGCATGGGAAATGGAACTAAGGTAGCCGCAGTTTCAGTGGGCACCTACGTTCTTCTTTTGCCTAATGATTTAGAGTTGTATTTAAATAATTGCTATTATGTACTAACTCTTACCAAGAACAATATCTCCATTTCCGTGTTAGACAAGGAAGGTTTTTCATTTTGTATTAAGAACAATCGTTGTACTTTTCATTTAATGAAATGGTTTATGGCGAGGCCATTTCTATTGGAGGTATTTATGTTCTAGATATTGCAAAAGAGGTCTATCATGTAGAAAAAAAGAAGCTCAAAACAGGTGAACCTAATCAATCATACCTTTGGCATTGTCGTTTAGGGCACATAAACGAACGACGCATAAAAAGACTTATTTCATCGAAAGTACTCAAACCATTTGATTACGAATCTTATGGTGTATACGAATCTTGTCTTCTAGGCAAGATGACTCGTGCTCCTTTTACGGGAAAAGGGACACAAGAAAGTGAAGTATTAGGACTTATACATACGGATGTATGCGGTCCAATGACTATCCAAGATAGAGGTGTTTATCACTACTTCATTACTTTTATCGACGACTTGAGTAGATATGGAGATGTCTACTTGATGAGGCATAAAAGTGGTGCTTTTGAAAAATTCAAAGAATTTCAAAATGAAGTAGAAAACCAATTGAATAAAAAGACTAATGCCCTACGATCCGATCGTGGTGGTGAATACTTGAACAATGAATTTGATTCACACCTACAAGATTGTGGTATAGTATCACAATGGACTCCTCCAGGGACACCTCAATTAAATGGTGTGTCCGAAAGGAGAAATCGAACTTTATTAGATATGGTTCGATCTATGATGAGTCTGACATAGCTTCCTGATTATTTTTGGGGTTTTGCTATCTTATCTGCAATATTTTCACTAAATCAAAGTCTGACTAAAGCGGCAAACAAGACTCCATATGAGATATGGACAGGGAAAGTCCCTTATTTGTCGTTTATGAAAATTTGGGGATGCGAGGCTTTTGTTAAGAATAAGTCTGACGATAAACTCGCACCCAAATCTGACAAATGTCTGTTTGTAGGATATCCAAAGGTATCACATGCTTATTACTTCTACAATAAACACGAGGACAAAGTGTTTGTGTCTCGTGATGCAGTCTTTTTAGAAAATGATTTTATTTCTAAAAGACAGAGTGGGAGAAAATTTGAACTTGATGAAGTCCAAGAGCCACAAACCTAAAAGGACGACGAGGAAAACGTTCCCTCTTCGTCTGACACGGTCATTATTCCTTCGGAAATGGATTCAACCTAATAGATACCTTGGTATTATAGAGGAAGGAGATGACGATAATGTGTTACTTTTGAAAGCAACGAACCTACTACCTACAAAGCAGCCATTTGTAGTCCCGACTCAAAGCTATGGCTAGGAGCTATGCAATCCGAAATGGATTCTATGTACGACAATCAAGTATGGGACTTGGTTGATTTACCTAAGGAAGTAAGACCTCTTCAGTGTAACT
Organism: Heliosperma pusillum; assembly: GCA_022085475.1. Lineage (NCBI taxonomy): Eukaryota > Viridiplantae > Streptophyta > Magnoliopsida > Caryophyllales > Caryophyllaceae > Heliosperma > Heliosperma pusillum. The sequence goes on along the minus strand of JAIUZE010021715.1, from coordinate 12,513 downwards.
GGATCTATAAGATCAAAAGTGGCATAGATAAACATAATGATGTTTACAAAGCTAGATTGGTGGCAAAAGGTTTCACCCAAGTTCATGGTCTTCACTATGACGAAACCTTCGTCCCAGTCGCCATGCTTCGATCCATAAGGATTATCTTAGCGGTTGCCGCATTTCATAATTATGAGATTTGGCAAATGGATGTCAAAACCGCCTTCTTGAATGGGATTCTAGAAGAAGAAGTGTACATGACACAACCTGAAGGTTTTGTGGATCCATCAAACCCTAAGAAGGTATGCAAACTTAAGATATCCATATATGGTCTTAAACAAGCATCCAGGATTTGGAATCATCGTTTCGATCATGTAATTAAATAAAATGGTTTCACACGAAGTGTTGAGGAACCATGTTTATACATGAAGTTTAGTGGGAGTAAAGACATATCGAATATATGTAATGGACTAATTAACTGTATCATATACAAATAATTAGTTACTATTTGGATTTCATCTTATAGGTGTGACCGAAAGGGACCAGTTGATCACCGCCGTCATACGACAATAACATCGAACTCTAGTCAGCCAACCGTTATTGATTTACGTTAATCAACTGACTAATCATATATATAGTCAATAAATATCCCAATTATATACCTTAATAAGATTCATTATGTGGCGCACTATTGTGGAGGACACCTACTCCAACAATCTCTCACTTGTCTGACACAAGTGTGCGTCACCAATTCTCTTATCTCTTTATCACATCTCCCACTCAACGCAAGGTGTCTTTCAGGTCGCACTTGCGATTTATTATATCTAGAGTGGTTTTCTCGTTAGGGAGAGTACTGGCTGACCGGAAAATCTACCATAGATCTCTTTCCGAGCGTGGCCACGCATTTACAGTAACTTCTCCTCGAGTGGCCTAAATATGTTTGTACCCAACGTGGGTGGACAAATCCTGTTGATACATCTACTCTGTATGATGCAGATCACCATGATCCAGAAGATGTCCATCGGCCTCCTATTACGGCACGACCTAGAACATCAACCAAAACCAATCGAAAACTGCACTGACTAAGATACACGGCACCAGTCAAAAGAATCGACTCAAAGGAATAAGATAGAATACCCTGCCACGACCAGGCATCAAATAATTGATTTAAGGGTCTCTACAAATGTCATTGTCCGACAGAGTGTCATACAGTCTGTCTATGTAAACGAACAGTCATCTCCATGACCCCATGGTACTGAACCAACCATCAATCGACTTACAATCTAGTCACTTCGAGACTTCACCTCATTGAGTGACTAGGGACAAAATACTAAGTTTGTCTTATTCACTTGAATAGGGTCCAACATTGTCTTACAATCTATTTGGATAAACAAAGTATTAAATTTAGTCAAACTAAATAAAAGAGTTTATAATAAAACTCGAACAATGAATGCAATTATCATATATGAAATAATTAATACAACACTCAATTATTACATATTACATAATCAAAAGAAATTCTGGTACACGTCTCAATCCCATTGTGACAACATAAACATCATGCTTAGCCTTTGATAAAGGCTTGGTTAAAGAATCAGCAATGTTATCATATGTCCCAACCTTACAAATGTCAATTTTCTTTCTGTCCACGTAATCTCTAATTACATGATATTTCCTAAGTACATGTCTAGACTTGTTACTAGACTTGGGCTCTTTTGCTTGAAAAATAGCCCCACTGTTATCACAATAAATCGTGATAGGATCTTTGGCAGTAGGGACTACTGTTAGTCCTGCCAAAAATTGCCGAATCCACACAGCTTCCTTTGCAGCTTCAGACGCTGCAAGGTACTCAGCTTCTGTTGTAGAATCCGCTGTAACGCTTTGCTTGAAACTCTTCCAGCAAACAGCTCCTCCATTCATCATATAGACGTAGCCGGATTGGGATTTCATATCATCCCTATCTGTTTGGAAACTGGCATCGGTGTAACCTTTTACACGTAATTCAGTCTCGCCTCCAAACACTAAGAACGAATCCTTGGTTCTTCTTAAGTACTTAAGGATGTTCTTTACGGCTATCCAGTGACTCTCACCTGGATTTGCTTGGTAACGACTTGTCATGCTCAAAGCATATGCAACATCGGGACGAGTGCACATCATAGCATACATGATTGATCCAACAGCAGATGCGTAAGGGATCATTTCATGCGTTCAATCTCCTCGGTTTCGTAGGGCACTCTGACTTGCTCAAGTGTCCCACTTCCCATAGGAAGAAAGCCCTCTCTTAGGTCTTCAGTTGAACCGATTAAGTTTTTTGTCAATAAAGTTTCTTGACTTAATGCTAGCATCCTTTTAGATCTATCCCTATAGATCCGGATACCTAAGATGCGCTAGGCCTCTCCTAAGTCTTTCATTTGGAAATGTATCCCTAGCCACTCCTTCACATAAGTGAGTATTGGAACATCATTCCCAATGAGTAGTATGTCATCTACATACAAGATTAGAAAAGTTACTTTACGAGAGTTAATTGTCAGAAATTGAGTTAAGAACTCAAATTCGATTAAGTTTATTTTTCAATTATATGATAATTGACTAATAAATTTATATCTTATTTTAATATGATTAAATAAGATTTAACTTAGTAATTAGTCGTTAAATTACTAAATTAGTTGAGGTTTTGAGATAGAGGTAATAAGTTAATTATATTTACAAGGAGTTGTAAAATAAATTAACTAAGCATTGTGGGACCCATTATATATTGATATAATGGTAAAATATTACTTAAAATGTTAAGTACATATTATTTATTTATTTGAGTCATATAATTGTTATATGATCAAATTAACACTTAATTATATAAAATAATTAAGTATATTATTAATAAGTATTTGTGGGACAAATATCAAAAATCAAAATGGACCAAATAAGGCCTCACATGGCCGGTCATAGTAGTGTTGGTAAGGTGTTGATGGTTGCTTTTGTTCATGCTCACAAGTCACATGTGATTATGACATGAATAGTAACCTAAAATCATTTCATTTAACACTACACTCTACCACTTTGCATGTGAATTAAAATAAGCAAATTAAGTCCCTTATGCGGCTTGCCATGACTGGCCATATTGCCTATATAAGGGAAATTTGGTTGTTCATTTTATTTGCTCATTCTTGCTTATTTTTCATACATCTCTCAAAAACCCTTCTTCTCACTAAAATTCTCATAATACTAATATTTACTAAGTATTACTAGTGTAGTAATATATTCTAAGATTAGTAGCATAATATCTATCTTATTATCTAGTTAATAATAAGGGTAGATTATTTGGTATCATCTTGGTGCAACTTGAAGGAGGTATTCTAATTTGGAGATTGTTCTTGTTCATCCATATTAATAGCTCAAGAACAACAAGAAGGAGTTCTTGTTGTGCCCATTTATTTTCGATATCAATGTGAGGAAATTTCTTCTTTTATATAAAAGTCTTTATATTTGCATGCATGTTACATAGATCATTAAATACTAAATTAACAAGTAATTTAGTAACTAATTAGAGGAGTCTAATTAAGGTCTATGGACTTTCACTAAACAACGAAGATGAGGTGCAACCTTATATTCAACAACACAAAGATGAGCTCAAATACGATCACCCAAACAAGAGCGAGATGTGGATTGCAAACGAGCATAAGAAGTCGTTTGGAGAGTGGTTTAGGAATATTGTCTTAGAGTATAAGAATTTATATGGTGATGACATCTCTCCTAGGTTACTACGTCTTGGTTTAGGTCCAAATGCCAAGGCCACTTTTTTCAGCAGTTTTGCTGTTAATGGATATACTTTTTACACCCGCGAGCAAGATGAGTTGAGCACTATGCAAAATAGTGGTGTGAGTTCTGAATTTGAGGCAATGCACTTTTCTACTTCAAAAGATAAAAAACCTATTTGGGGAAAATTCCTTTATTATGGTGTTATTCAAGAAATATCGGTATTAGATTACATTGATTTCACAATACCTCTGTTTCGATGTAACTGGGTTGATAACAACAATAATTGTGCTCGAAAGGATAAAATGGGATTTACGTTGGTCAATTTGGATAAGGTTGGCAATAATAAGGATGATCCTTTCATAATGGCATCCCAAGCTAAACAAGCGTTCTATGTCACCGATCCTATGGATAAGAAGTGGTATGTTGTACTATCTATAAGAAGTAGACGGGGTGCGCCCGATAATGGTGGGGATAATGATCAGGTTGTCGTATTTGAGGGAATGGATCACTCTATCACTGTATCTTATTCTGATGACACTGATCATGATAACATTGAAAGCATCTATATGCGTGATGATCATGGTGAAGGTATTTGGGTTAACGAAGAAACTATGTCGGGCAAGAAACGTCCCCAATCCTAAGGTGGTTTATAATGTGACGTATTAGCTTATATATTTGTTTTTTTTTTAATTTAAATAACTATATATCTTTCTTTTAGTTTCTGTTATTTTTTTAAATAACTATCTTTCTGATTTTTTTAAATAACTTAAGAACGACATAGTTAATACAAACCTAAAGCACTGATACTTTATTTTACCGAATAGATTTGCATTTAGGAACTTAGGAACTACTACTTATACAACCATAGCGAAAATCTTACATACAAGACCACATGCCCTCCCATCCCATTACACTGCTATTATGATAGGCGGATAGAGACACACACACAATTTGACACTCAACATCTAACACAGGACGTTGCTTGGAATTTTTAGGTGTACATTGCTTGGAAAAAAGCCACAACCTGGTTGTAAGCATCGACGATTTCTGAATTGGCCGACTGCTGACCATTAAATATGGTCGGATACGGCACGTGTAAATAGTCCACGGTATTCTGCAGAAGCTCGGCGTCCTCGTTTGTGGCTACCCAAAGGTATGGTTCGACTATTGATTTATTCGGAGCAACCCAGTCGCTCTTACCATGGCCTCTGAGTTGAAAAATATTGCCAACCTTAAATGCTAATTCTGCATCTGCAAGTGATGTTCCAAACTGAATGAGTAGTATCCCTTTGAATCCCCAAGGCGCCCATTGTGCCTTAATTCTGCTGATCGAGTATCCCAGCTCAATAAGCTTATTCCTCAAAGGAGTAAAGCTTCTGGCAACAATTTTTCTATTGTCAATATGGCATGAGGCATTCATTAGGACACAATGATATGGACGAGCACATTTTGAGTCATTTCCAAAATAGATAAGTAATTTGATTGTTTTGGTTTGGTTTATTTGAAGTGAGTATTCAGTATGAGTTCATTATGGGCTCTTTTCTGAATTTATAGCAAGTTCAAGATGTGTAGTCATTCAGTGTATTGTCTTTAGCTTTTGTTAGCTTTGGTCATTTTTGAAGATTCCCAAATTATTTAGCTTTTGGTCATTCAGTATACAGTCTCCATGTTTTGGTTTCTGCTGATTATTATTGCAGTATATAGTGCTTATGCTGTTGCTGTTGTTGTTTCTGTTGTTACAGTTGTAATGCAATCTCTTTTTATAATTAAAAAATAAATAAAGTTAAGCAGCAACACCGGTTTTACTTAATATACCCGTTGTTATTACTTTCAACAACGGTTATTAAATAACGAACCGTTGTCCTTGTGTTTATTAGAGTTTTCATATTGGCCCAAATAGAGTGAAAATATATAACAACGGGTAGACTTTAACCGTAGTCATTACTCTTTCATAATGGTTCGTTTATAATAACCGTTGTCAATATTTGTTAATAAAGATGAAAAAAACACAAAAACACACAAAACTAATAATACTGTACTGCAACACAAAAACACAAACACAAAGCGATCATACTGCAACACAAAACCACAAACACTAAGACATACTCCCTAATCGTCTCTCTGTCATCATCTCCGTCACTGTTGTCACCTCTTCTATTTCTAATTAATCAGGTATTATTTTTATCAACTATTTCTTATTAAGATTTTCTAGCTAGATTGTTCAATTCTAATTATTGTGGATTTCCTAAATGTCGTTTATTATTGAATTTGTTAATTAGTTGGCTTATAATTTTGCTGAAATGTTCAATTCTATTTTTGCTTTATTGATTGAATAGATTAGAATTGAATTTGTGAATTAGTTTATTATTGAATTTATGACCATGATTAAATTTAGTTTTAACCTAATATTTGGTTTAATTACTTCATTATTAAATCAAACAACAATTAACGTATCAATCTAAACACAAAATCACTTTCATTTTGATCGAAATTAAGCTTTATAATTATCGGGTCATCAATTTAGTCGGGTTAGTATTGGGTCATCATGTTACGAGATAGAATTAAAAAGCAAACATTAATATTATTAAATAAGTTCAAACGGCGCCACACACAAACGGCGCCAAAACAACCAAACAACAACAACAAACTGATGTAAGGGGACTCCACTAAATTGAGTCAGGGTAAATCTCCCGGATAGCTACCACCGCTAGAGCATATGCATCAATCGGCTCAGCCTCGGCCAGAACTATCCCTTCGTACCGCTCTCCCTGGGTCTCTTCAACGAAACCGACCCCATTTGGAAAACGGTGACGGTCATGTGGGGTAGCCACCCATAGATATAGCCCAGGCTGGTGGTTCGTGCCCTCAATCCAATCTTTTCGCCCATGCCCTGCCTTGTAAAACATTCTTGCCAGTTTGAATGCAGACGCACGATGAGCATCGGTCATCCCAAACTCGAAAACGAGTTTCCGACAAAAGTTCCTGCCATGCCAAATTAGCCTCATCTTCTTGATTAAGTAGCCATTTTGAATAAGCGTATCACGGAGTTTCTTGTAGCTTTTACACAAAACGTAGCCTGTAACAACCCGAAAAGTGGCCGATTTTTCTAGTAAAAATATTTACTAACACTTTTCAGTACAACTTAAGTTCTTAAAATAGGAATTTTTGTTCGGAGTCGTATTTTGAAATTCCGCGTTCGTATTTGGAATTTTTGAGAGATTTCATGAAAAGACCGTTTTTGGTCGTCTTTGACTTTTCTTGACTTTTAAATCGTCTTTGACTTTTTCTTGACTTTTTAAAGTTGTCATTTACTTTTCTTGACTTTTAAAGTCGTCTTAAACTTTTCTGAACTTTTAAGTCATTTTTGACTTTTCCCGACTTTTTAGTCGATTTTGACTTTCGTTGACTTTTCCCGACTCGCTTTACAAGTTTGAAGACCGAAATTTTATTTAAAAAAATTATATTTTTGATTTATTTTTATTTATATTTATTATGATTTATCATAATTTAATATAATTAATTTGAATTTATTTGGAATTTAAAGAATAACTTTTACGGTTTTTAACCGAACGTCATTTAACTATTCCCGACGCATCGTAAAGCGCGCAACAAAATCGAAACTCGACTGTGGCATGAGTCACGCGGCCATGTCATCGTTTTCCACTCACGATTGGATATTTTAATTGATTCGATTAAAATAATACAAATATCTTAGATATTTGTTACTTTATCGATCCGTCAACGGAGATTACGCAAATCGAGCAAAAACAGACCCGGCAAGCACAAGACCACACGGCTCATTTTCCTCTCTAATAGACTTTGATATTTTCATTTCTTTTGATTAATATATCATAATATCTAGATATTATTTTACTTTATCGATCAGTTAACGAGAATTACGCAAAACGCTCGAAATCAGACCCGACAATCACAATCCCACACGGCACACTTACCCACTCTTAAGCCTTGATATTTTCATTATTTTTCATTACAATATCATAATATCTTGATATTAACTTTATCGTAAATTATATTTAATCGTTTACCGTAAAATAATTATTAAACGCGAGTCAATTACGTAACAACGAATTCAAAATCCGACAGCCTTATTTGCCTATAAACACACGGCTCCACCACCCATCATAACTCACAAACAACTTTTCATCTTTCAACAAATCAAATAAAGATCAAAACATCACTTTATTTAATCGTTCTTCGTGTTCTTCATCGTTCATCATTTGTTCTTCATCGTTCTTGAGCAAAACCTTCATAAAATCTTCGTTTCTTAATTAAATCCTTCCTACTTTATATTTCTAGACTCTCCTCTTCGCTCTCCATCTTCACGTACGGTTTATTTTCAATTCCGTCAAGATCGTTTTCAACACTTTAATTATGAGAAATTTAGTTTATGTGCTAATAATGTTTTTCTTGTCATATTTTTATAGGGGAAGATTTTGAAGACGAGTTTGGAGACTCGTATATTTTGGGTGAAGATTAGGAGAAGGGTTCTTATTTATATACTTCTTATTATTTTTGTGCTAAGTGATTTTGGCTAGCTAAGGTAACAATTCCGATTTACTCGACGAATTAATGTCACATAGCCTTTAGGTTTTAGTTTATGGATTCATGTTATGGTTATTTATGATTTTTGGTAGTAACATAGCTTTAGCTTTGTTTCTTTAGTTTTTTAGTTCATCTTTTATTTTGGTTCATATTTTTATGATTTTGGAATTTTTGGTAGTAATATGATAGGTTATAAATTTTATTATGTTCTATGGAATTTTTATGTAGTTTTATTGTTCTTGAGGATTTTTTTTAATGTTGTAGGAATTTTTATGTTGTTTTTAGTGTTCTTGGTAAATTTGGATGATTTTCCATAAGTTATGATTTTTATGATTTTGTATGAATTTATAATATGTGTAATGTTTTTGATGAATTTTGATGATTTTTAAGAAGTTATGATTTTTAAGTTGTTTAGGAAATTTTAACAAGTTTAGTGTTCTTGAAGAATTTTGATGATTTTTTTTATAAGTTATGATTTTTATGTTGTTTAGGAAATTTTAATATGTTTAGTGTTCTTGAGGAATTTGGATGAATTATGTTAGTCATGATTTTTGTATGATGGTTGTTAGAATGGTTGTTTGATGATTAAAACATGTTAGAAATTAATTGGTGTTGGTTTGTTGGTGAACCGTGGGGAAGGGGCTGAACCGGACCAACCAGACCGGTCCAGGCCGGTTCAGACCCGGTCTGGGTTGGTCCGTGGTGGGTCCGGGTTTTGGTCTTTGGGTTGTGTCGATGTTTGATTGGTTGGTTGTTGTTTTGACGGGTTTTAAAAATGTTAAAGCATGCGGGAAATATTCGGAAACGGTTTTAATGAAAGTTGTAAAAATCTGCCATTTTGAGCCAAAACAGGCCGTGGGCCCATCCAGGCCCATATTGGGTCCGGCCCAATTCAGCCCGTGGGTCCCACCTTGGGACTCGTGTCGGTTTTTGAGTTATCGTCATTTTTATCGTGTTTTGTAATATTTAGCAAGTGGGAAATATTAATAAGTAAAATATTTAATTAAAAAGGTTTTTCATAAAATTATTATTTCTCACATGTTAGAAATTATACGAGATTAGTTTACGTTGAAATCATTTTAGTCAACGGGTTTTGGGTATGATATGATAATTCACATGTTAGAAGTAGAATAAAATAACATGTAATGAATATGTTGATTTTATGTCTATGTGATAAAGACTCTGTTTCTAGCCGGTTTGATCCAACGGGTTTGGTCAAACTAAGATCTAGTCAGCCCCGATTTGACTGATGACCCGTCGCGGGACTCGGGTCGGGGATTTGTCTTCAAGTAAGGTTTTATTTAATTATTGAATTAGCCTTAGTAGATATGAGGCGATATGATATTTGAATATGATTTATATGCAATTAGTCACATGATAGGATGTTTTTCCCGTGACTGTTTTATTATATGGTTGGTGTCGTGTTGACTAAGTACCCATAGAGAATTATGGTATATGGCGTCTTGACCATTCTAATTCTAAATGAGTATCTTGGACCATGACATTGATAGGCCGTACTATCTTTAACGAGCATATGGAGTTCCTGCTTGATAGCTTTTGTGTCCCGGCTTGGTGGGTTTATATCCAAGTCGGGGCATGGCTGCCTGATCCGTTTTGGGACTGGAGCCAGCTTAAGTACTAGCCATCTCTGCTTAGGGGGTCGCCTAGTAGAGTTTCTCATAGACGGTTATGTCATGGGACGGGGAATGGAATAGCTGTTGTCGCTAGGTCTGATCAGTCTAGGACTAGGATGTTTTCCTACCTTGTGGTATAGCCTCGAGTTACAGAAGTCGACTATTGACGGTTCTAAGAACTTATGCCTGTTTGTAGAAGTATTGGTCTTTCATGTTTGTATGATTCTATGAGTTCTAGAAGGTGAGATGCAAGCCGGCTAGGATTGATAGAGTTTGGATTACCGATTGTTAACTGATTCACATGATTACGTGTTGATTAGGGTTTGAGTGTATCAGGGCCATGTTACATGGTAACCGCTGAGCCAGCATACCAGCTTCCCTACCTCGAGTTATATTTTATTACCGAATTCACATGATAGCTTTCATATGCTAGGTTATATGTTAGTTAACTGTTTCATAACATGAAAAGCATATCATATATGTTAAGGTTTTGTATTTTCTATATACATTGCTTTTATGTTTTTCATGTTTCATTAAACTCGACATTTCGTGGCTGGGAGAACTCGGAGTTACTCCCCACTGACTGTGGCTTCCGTGTTTATATTTAATGCGGTCGAACAGGTGGTGTTGCATATTTGGGGTACATGGACGAGCTAGCGAGCGAAGTATTTACCTTGGACCTATATTCGGTTCATAGTTTGTATATTATTGTACACACTTTTATTTCCGTATTTATACGGGAGATATGTCTCCCGTCTTGTAGATTTCTTTTGTATAATAGTATTTCCGTTTTTGTAATGACCTTTTTATGTTATGACACCTTCGTTATGTATCATTATATTTCGTTTATGTATTTAAATAATTTTTTTTCTTTCCGCAAATTTGAGGGTGTCACATAGCCACCCTCAATATGAGCAGGCATTTGGACCATCATGCAAGCATATGGTTTAGTAAACGTTTCAGACATTATAGCAGCAATTTTGGGGGAATGCAAATATGTTAGTATTTTGTAGTTGTGAAATTTTGTATGGTTGATAGCCTTGTAATGAGGCTGTACTTATAGAGAGTTAGTGATTAGAGTTATTGATTCACATGCAGTTATTGATTGAGTCAATTTGTGAATGTATATATGTTTCCTATGAAGTCAAGGCAGTTAATGTGGTAATATGCAGTTACTTCCTATATTCATGTCCAAACTTGTTAGCTTTGGTCATTCTTACAGATTCCCAACTTTAGCTTTGGTCATTCAGTATACAGTGGCCATGTTTTAGTTGCATGTTCTTGTTTCTGCTTATGTTGTTGTTGTTTCTGCTGTTAGAGTTGTTCTGTTGTTGTTTATTCACAGGTTTGGACTGTAATGCAATCTCTTTTAATCTCTTTTACTGAATAAAACCGTTGTTATTACTTTCCACAACGGTTTTACTGAATACAATCGTTGTGATAGAGTAATGACAACCGTTATTAACAAAGGACCCGTTGTCATTGTCTTTATTAGACTTTTCATATTGGCGCAAATAGGGTGAAAATATATAACAACGGGTATGTCTCAACCGTTGTCATTACTTTATCACAACGGTTGTATTCAGTAAACCGTTGTGGAAAGTAATAACAACGGTTGTATTCAGTAATAACCGTTGTTATTTCTTAATATATTTTTTTTTAATTAAAAGAGATTGCATTACAGTCCAAACTTGTCAATAAACAACAGCAGAACAACTGTAACAGTAGATACAACAACAACATAAGCAGAAACAAGAACATGCAACCAAAACATGGTCAGTGTATACTGAATGACCAAAGCTAAATTTGGGAATCTTTATGAATGACCAAAGCTAACAAGTTTGGACATGAATATAGGAAGTAACTGCATATTACCACATAAACTAGTCTAAGTCTCTCTATAAATACAGCCTCAAATCCCCTCCTTTAAATATTACATAACTCTAATTAATTCCTCCAAAAATTAACATCAACAATGGCAGCAGTTAACCTTCCCAACGATGAGACGACCCTTACAAAATTGACTGCAGATGAGGAGGAGGCTCTTGCCGTACTTCTCGCTGATCATCACCCATTGATTAAAGCATCCATTGAACATCAAAGGGATTATTGGATTAAGAGGCTTGAAGCAATCCGACTTCTCAACCAAGCGTCGTCATCATCATCGTCGTCTGGCTACCCTCGTCGGCCTGATACTCGCAGGTTGGATGCCGCAAGAGATATGTTGAGCTGTACCCGTCCTACCTTATCTCCACATGCAAGACGTGTACTTACATTCATTGAATCTGTTATTTCAAAATACGAGGTTAATGATCCGGAAGTCATCAGTATTATCAATATTGTTCTAGATTGTTGGTGGCAGTGTGAGAAAAGCTTTAACTCTTAACCGGAATTGTTTCGGATTATTTAAAATCTTTATTTTTTTAATGTCGGATGAATGTAATGTACTGTACTATAAAATCTGGGTTATTCCGAATGAAATAATCAATGATAAAGAATGTTGTTTAAAGTGTTTGAGTTGATATGATTAATTCCGCTGATGTTCAATCTTTTGATGTTTGATCAATAGCGATAATAATTT